>CAUYRH010015550.1:0-11223 GCA_963574655.1 Perodicticus potto | reverse complement strand
TACTTGGGAGGCGGAGGCAGGAGACTCACTTGAGCCCAGGAATTGGAGGTTGCTGTGAGCTGTGATGTCACAGCACTCTATCCAGGGTGACAGCTTGAGCCTCTGTCTCAAAAAAATAAATAAGTAAATAAAAATAAAAATAAAAAAAATAAGCCAAACTTATGAAAGACTTTCCTTAGAGCTGAAAGCCTCTAAAAGCTAGAAAGAAGACTCTTATTTTCTTCTTTCCCTCTCTCTTTCGCTCTCTTTTTTTATTTTTATTTTTCAGATTAGGTCTTGCTTTGTTGCCCAGGCTAGAGTGCAGGAGCTCAAGCAATCTTCCTGCCTCAGGCCTGCCTAGTAGCTAGGTACACACCACCATGGCCGCCTAATTTTTTTTCCATTTTTTTAGAGATAGGGGGTCTCACTGTGTTGCCCAGGCTAGTCTCAAACTCCTGGCCTCAAGCTGTCCTCCTGTCTGGAGCCTCCCAGCCGCTGCAATTACAGGTGTGAGCCACCACACTCACTGAGGCAAAAGGATGAATGAGGGGCTTCTGAGGGTACCTGATAGCCTACACACTTGTTCTGGCCTGTCCTAGGTATGTGATTGCATGTGGCAATGGTATCTGGACAGAGGGCCCCCAGTGTCCTCTTTAAGAGAGGCGAATAATCTCCCTGCTGGGCAGCCCCCAACCTATCTCCCCTCACACACTGAGAAAAAAGCTGGCCAAGAAAGAGGCCTTTGTCCTAGGACATCTGAGGCCCAAGGGGGGTGGGGAGAAGTCTACAGGTGAAAGGACACATCAAAGCAGCCACCTGCCCCTCCTCCTCAAAATAGCTTCCCCACCCTGTTCCCAGAGCCCAGGTTTTGCTGAAATGAAGAAGCCTAACTTCCCACCTGCCTAAACAGCTGGAAGGCTAGAGCTGCCTCCACTTTACTATGACTCAGTTTCCCCTGGCCCTAAGAAAGCCAGGGGGAGAGAAGAAGGAGGCTACAACCCGCATAATGTTTAGAGGTCATTTTTGAGTGGACCATCAGGTTGGAATTCATCAGAGGCATGGGAGAAACACAGACCTGGCTGGACTCCTGGGCTGCAAAGGAGGGCTGGGAGCCACGTGTGCCCCCGCTGGCCGGGAGCAAGGTGGGGGTGGGGTGTGGGCAGAAACCACACAGGGCTCAAGTTTCCTCTCTTGGCCAGAAGGGGCAGGAGGAGAGGAGAGCCTGGGGGAAAGGGGAGGGTTGGTTGGAGGAAGGACAGAGAACTCAGGACGAGGGCTCAGAGAGGACTGGTGCGCCTGCCTGCTTTGGGGCTCCCTGCCCTGGCCCAGCCCCAGCCTCTTCACTCAGCGCTCAGCAATGGCCTGGGGGCGGGGTGCAGCCCTCGTGGAGTCTCAGAGGTAGCAGGGATCCTCGCCTGAGAGGTGTCAGCTCAGGCCCAGCCTCCTGAGAGACGACACCCGGAGCCTCATCTCCTCACCTTGCTGGGACTCTGCCACAGGTGCCTGTAAGGCTGGGTGGGCAGGTGGATTCCAATGGGATCGTAGGGGCAGGCTGGGAAGGGAGAAGGGGGAAGGAGAAATAACCAATTTTCAGGACCTTCTTAGGAGATCTCAGACCTTTCCAGACTGCCTCTGGTTTAGAAATCTGACATCCTTGGGAACTCCTCTAGAAGAGCTAGGTGGCTTCTTGAGTGCTCTGGCATCTTTGGAGTGGGAGACTGTATGTAGATGGGGACTAGAGCAGTGGTCTCCTGAGGCACTCAAGGGGCTGAGGAGTGGCCAGGAGGAACCCTTCATCTGGGGGGCTGCCCTGGGAGAGCCAGTAGACACCCAGGTATATGGATCACCATTTCCCCTACCCACTCTACTCCACGCCCCTGTCCAGCCAGCTGGGAAGGTTTGGGGGACGCTAAGGAATTAAAAGCACTGGATATCTGGACCTTTGAGAAATTGTTGCAGCAAGATGGGTGGTGGACACTGGGGATTGCCCCCTATTGTCCCTTCTCTTTGCTGGGCCCAGGGGCAGTAGAGATCAACTGGAACTGGAATGGAGAGGAAGGCAGCCCAACCCCATCACAGTTCCTTCTGACCAGAGCACTTGGCTGCTTGGGAAGGAAGGCCCTGGGAAGCAGGGGAAGAGAAATGAGGAGGTATCAGATCTGCTGCGGGGGGAGATTCTCTGGCCATTGGTCCTAAAGAACTGAAGTTTAAGGTCTGGGAAAGGAGTGACAGGACAGCTGAAACTTGTCCGTCCCTCTCTACCTTGTTCCTACATACGGTAGAGTTAGGCATGTCCTGGGGGACTGAGCTCGCTCTGATCAACTCTCTCCTCCTGCATCTCCTTCATTCTACTTGTTTCTCTATCTCACCTCTCCCTCTTTGGGAGTTCTCCCGAGTATTTCTAAATAGGTTGCCTATTCCCAATCCACACCCCATGTTTTGCTGGTCTCTCTTTATCTTTTGCTGCCTGTACTGACACTTGGAGAGGTGGAATGGTCAAATAAACCTCTGAAGAGGGACTCTGAGGCAAACCTGTCTCATCATTCCCTCTTGTCAAGGGAGTTGAGAGATCCAGAACAGCAGTGGAGGCCAAATGTCTTCCTCTCCCTAACCTCTTTCTCCAAATGTTTCTCACCTTATTTACCTAATCATAAATCTCCGTATCATTTCGTGAGTACTGGGGGATTGTGATAAAATCTTTCTGGGCAGGTAGGACCATCAGGATAAGAGTAAGGAAGATGGATTTTAGTCCTTGGAGAGGGCTTCAGTTCTACATGATCCGCAGTGTTGGGTAACAAGAAAAGAAACAGCCAACCCAGTGGGAATAAGACATTGTGTGACCTCACTATGCAGGCTAAACTAGAAAGTAGGAGCTTCTAATTATGTTATTGTAAAAGAAAAGGGACATAGGGAATCCCGCTTCCCTAGTAACTCCCAAGTTTCTGTACCCTCTGTGATGTTCTATTGCATCTAATTCTAATCACACTCCCAATCTATTCCACTGCCTGCCCCATCCTCTGACATACCTCCTAAGACCCAGAGGAACCTATGCCTGGTGTATAGACCACTACCCATCTTTGAATGTTCCTAGAGAAAAATACCCTGGTCCTGCTGTAATCTGGCACAAACTTGCTACTGCACCAGAGAGCTGGTTGGAGCTGATCCAGGGATTCTCCTCAAATCCCTGTCCCCCAACCTTCTGCTTCTCCCTGCTTTCCTTCTATGTTCTCATTTTCCTGTCCCAGAAAGAGGGGGAGTCAGAGACAGGGGCCACCTGGACCTCAATCTTTCCTGGGTCCAGGATTGAAGTCACAAGCAGACCAGAGATCAGTTGCTGGTCTCATTCCTGGCTTTGTGTTCTTCCCCCTAAATCCATAGTTGGACTAGTTTAGCATTTCTCAAGGTAGGTTGGTCTGTTGTACCGGAATCCCTAGGGCACCTGCACTTCGTAGGTACGGGCACCTAGATCCCTGGGTGTCTGTACCAATGAGTTCAATTCAGTAGTTCTGGAGTAGGTTTCAAGAATCTGTATTTTTACATGTAACTCAGGTGAACGTGGTGACTCCCTGAGCTAGATGCAGTCTACTACTTCTCACAGCAAGGAGGTTCTCTAGTCCTATCTCCATTGAATGGAACAGACTGAAGTGAAGCAATATACCCAAGGTCATACATCTTGAAGGCCAGAGAACCCCATCTCCTACCTCCTTGGATCTTTGTACTGCGCCTTAAAGTTAAATCGGGAAAGATAAAGGAGAGACAAATGGGGGATGGGCCGGTGAAGAACTATGAGGCAAGAGTTTTGTCCCTGCCCCTAAACCCCTTCTCCATTCACTTTGCCTTTGGGCAATTTCCGTCAGAACCTGGGTAGGGGAGGGTGGGGTTCCGGTGTTGAAATGGCATCCTGGACAGACATAAACACCCCACCCACCCTGTCCCCTGGTCAAGGGCCTGAGCCTCTACCAACTCCCAGTTCTGGGGAAGGCAAAGCAATTCTCAGCTCTGGGGACGGAGACAGGGACTAGGAGAAATCCTCTTTCAAAAGGATAATTTGTAGAATTCACTAATTTTGTGGTAAATCAAAGAGTGGATTTCATATTCAATAGGCCATCTTTGCGGTGAGTTGTCTGAGGTCATGCAATTTGAAGTCATCCAGTCCTTTCCTCTGTCTTGCTATAAGCTTCCTTCACCTCTAGCTTGCTTTCCTTTTCTTATATGGCAGTGTGTCTGTGTCACATGTGCACAGGTGTGGGTGTGCATGTGTGCAGTGTCCAGCTCTAAGAGATCAGGAGGCCCTGCCAAATCTACCCGCAACCTCTTGTGGAAGGCAGGGAAAACTGATGCAGGGAGAGATGGGTGTCAGGGGATAGCGAGGCAGCATGAGGAGAGGGACTGACAGGAGAAGGTTAAGACGTGAGGGTTTTTGAGAACTCTAAGCTGTCCAAATAGAAAGGGACCTCCAAGTTCAACTTGTCCAACTCCCTCATTTTACAAATGAGGAAACAAAGGCCCAGAGAAGTGAGATGGCTTGCCCAACATGGCACTGCTGCTTTGCGGCAGAGCGGCAGCTCGAGTCCAGATCAAAAGAAAGGGGACTGGAGGTGAGTGTGAATTCAAGGCTCTAAAGAGACACTGCTCAGAAGAGAAAAGAGACAGGCTACAGAATGAATTGACTGACGCAGGCTGGCAATAGAGGATTGGTGTGTGGAGACACAGGAGCAGGATGGAAGGGACGTGGAAAGCATTATAGCTAAGGAGAGTCAGATTCCAGACCTAATCCTGTTCTTTATCAGTTTGGGTCTCAATTTCTGAATATGCCTTATAGGATCTTTTTGAAAACCAATCTCATACACTAATGCTTGTAAAATACCAGCACAATTCTTGACAAGTGCTTAGTAAGCCTTTGTTATGGTTGTTATATTACCTTGGAAGAGGAAAGACCTCTGGTTATATGGGTTGGGGTATGGCCAAAATGACCCTGTGAGGACATAGGCCCCAGTGTCTGCAGAGCCCATTCCTACTCTGTCTTTGCTGCCTGCAGCTGATAAACTCTTATCTGGCCCAGGCAGGGGAGCCCAGGGCCAGGATAGAAGGAGAGGGCAGGGCTGCTATCAGCCACCAGGCCTGGGGGAGTGGCTGTCTGCTTGGCTCTTTCCACAACATGCTTTGGGGATCCCCAAGCACGTACTCTCATCTTGGGGAGAAAAGGCTGAGACCCTAAAACTGAGGACATTGGAAGAAAGCAGGGATGACCTCTGATTTTGCCACAGAAAGCAGAAAACAAAATACAACAAAAAATCCAGAAGATCTAACTCTGCCTCTGGCCAGGAAAATGCTTTTGGGGAGTAAGAAGTAGGGGAAAGAGAAGGCATCTTGTCTATAAGAAAGGTAAAGACCTCCTGTACTCCCAAAGGAATTGACTATAGCCAACTGTGGTAGATGAGGTGAAATCACACCACAGAAAGAGATTCCCAGCTTAAGGGGTTGGTTGATGATGAAACCAGCACGAGTGAAGATGAAGGGGGCTCCTCTGTGGGGAAAGCTTGCTGACCCGAGCAGGAGCAGCTCTAATACTCTTCTTCCTTTGACACAGGTTTCTGGGGCCATTTGGGCTTAGGGGGAGCCTGGACCAGACCCTGGTCCAGTAGGATGCCCCCGTGTCCTCCCCAGCAGAGCAGGAACAGGGTGATACAGCTGCCCACTCCAGAGCTGGGCGAGATGGAACTGACTTGGCAAGAGATCATGTCCATTACTGAGCTGCAGGTGAGCAGTGAGGGGAAAAGGGTAGGGAGTGGGGACGAAGGGAGAAGCAGGGGTGAAGTAGGGGGAGAGCTGGAAGGAAGACACTGAGGAGAAAGCGGTATGGAAGAGCAGGGGATAGAAGTGGTGGGACGGAAGGATCTGATTGGGGTGTAGGGTTTCTTCACAGCCATTCATGTACATCTCTCTCTACCCCACCTCCTGCTCTGACCTCCCTTGCTCACCTTTTTCTCTGCTGACCTCCCTCCCCTCCGGTCATGCCCTTCTTCGTCCCTCATTTCCTTCCCCACCCCTTAGCAGCTGGGCCCCTTTCCCCCAGGTAGCAGAGCAGTAGTTCAGGGGCCTCAGGAAGGGGAGTCAGACTATCCCGGGGTCCTCTCCTCCGGGTAATTGGACAAAGGGGTGACTGTTGGCTTAACAATAATGCCTTTGTCCCCAGCTAGGCTGGAGCAGGGTGGCTTCCCGCCGTGGGTTGGGGGCCTTGTTTCCAGCATGCTTTCCCCTCCTCACTGCACCTGGGCGGGGACTGAAGGATGACCAGGGCAGAACCAGTGCTGGTTCTCCAGAGCTTCTGAGACCCCAGCCCGCCCCCTTTTCCTCTCCAGACTTGCTTGTCTAGTGCCCTCAACATCTGCCCTAGGCCCTCTGGCCACACAGCAGCTCCCTCTGCTGGGCACTCAGGGCATGGCTGGGGTCTGAACTTAACCCTTTGACCCTGGATAACCACAACGGGAAAGTGTTCTGAGGGCATGCCCTCTACCCAGGGTGAAAAAGTGAGACTCAGCCTCCAAAAAAACAAAAAGAAAGAAAGAAAAAGAAAACCAATACAAAACAAACAAAAAAAAAACAGTAAAGAGACATGAACCATTTCAACCCAGTAAGAACTTCTGAGGAGGAGGTTTCATAATTGTCCCAATGTTAGTCTTTTCTGAAGTCTGACCTCAGTGACTTTCATTCTTGATAAAGCTGCTTACTTCTTGGAACAGCTGCATCACAACCTTGCAAGAAGCTTCCACTGATTTTTTGGCACCTTTTTCTTTCCTTTTTATTCTCTCACTGGGTTTTTCAGAGGAACCCAGCTTGGTCTTGAGAGAGCTGATTTCTCTTCCTATCTCCAAACCTATTTGTTTCTTTCCTTGCAGGGTCTAAATGCTCCAAATGAACCATCGTTTGAGCCCCAGCCCCCATACCTTGGACCCTCGCCACCTCCAACTTACTGCCCCTGCTCAATCCACCCAGATGCTAGCTTCCCTCTTCCTCCACCCCCTTATGAGCTCCCAGCATCCACATCCCATGTCCCAGACCCCCCATACCCCTATGGCAACATGTCCATACCAGTCTACAAGCCACTGACCCTCTCAGGCCTGCTCAGTGAGCCCCTTTCAGACCCCTTGGCCCTCCTGGACATTGGGCTGCCAGCAGGACCACCTAAGCCCCAAGAAGACCCAGAATCTGATTCAGGATTATCCCTCAACTATAGTGATGCTGAATCTCTTGAGCTGGAAGGGACAGAGGCTGGTCGGCGGCGTAGCGAGTATGTAGAGATGTACCCAGTGGAATATTCCTACTCACTTATGCCCAACTCCTTGGTTGCCCCCAACTATGCCTTGCCACCTGCTGAGACCCCCTTGGGCTTAGAGCCCTCCTCAGGCCCTGTGCGAGCTAAGCCCACTGCACGGGGGGAGGCAGGGAGTCGGGATGAACGTCGGGCCCTGGCCATGAAGATTCCTTTTCCTACAGACAAGATTGTCAACTTGCCGGTAGATGACTTCAATGAGCTGTTGGCAAGGTACCCGCTGACAGAGAGCCAGCTGGCACTAGTTCGGGACATTCGACGACGGGGCAAGAACAAGGTGGCTGCCCAGAACTGTCGCAAGAGAAAGCTGGAGACCATTGTGCAGCTGGAGCAGGAGCTGGAGCGACTGGGCAGTGAACGAGAACGGCTTCTTAGGGCTCGTGGGGAGGCAGACCGGACCCTGGAAGTCATGCGCCAACAGCTGACAGAGCTGTACCGTGACATTTTCCAGCATCTTCGGGATGAATCAGGCAATAGCTACTCCCCTGAAGAATATACACTGCAACAGGCTGCTGATGGTGCCATCTTCCTGGTGCCTCGGGGGTCCAAGACAGAGGCCACAGCCTGAGCTGGCCCAGATTGGTGGGACTGGCGATAGGAATTTCCTTCATCCCTTTCTAATAAAGGTACCCCCCTAACTTTGGGACCCAGAAGGCACTGGCAATGGTACCAGGTGTTCTGGGAGCTCCCGGTGTGTTTAGAAGCTTGCCTTGAGGGATTATGTGAGGGGAGAGTTCCCATCTCTTCCCTGACTCAGCTTCTCAGGTCTCTAACCTCCACCTCTTGTCTAAACTTTGGTCTATAAAGTGCTCTACAGAAACAGACTTTGTGTCTTCCTTCTTGAGAGACAGTGATGTTACCCTGGGTAGAGTGCTGTGGTGTCATAGCGCACAGTAACCTCAAACACCTGGGTTTAGCCTTCCCCTTGCCTCAGCCTCCTGGGTAACTGGGACTACAGGTACCTGACACAATGCCTGGCTAATTTTTCTTATATTTAGTAGAGATGGGGGTCTCGCTCTTGCTCAGGATGGTCTGGAACTCCTGAGCTTTACAAGAGTGAGCCACTGGGCTCAGTTGAATAAGTTGTTCTTTTTTTTGAGGCAGAGCCTCAAGCTGTCCCCCTGGGTAGAGTGCTGTGACACCACAGCTCACTCCAACTCCTGGGCTCAAGCGATTCTCCTGCCTGCGCCTCCCAAGTAGCTGGGACTACAGGCGCCCGCCACAGTACCGGCTATTTTTTGGTTGCAGCTGTCATTGTTGTTTGGCGGGCCCGGGCTGGATTTGAACCTGCCAGCCCAGGTGTTTGTGGCTGGCGCCCTAGCTGCTTGAGCCACAGGCGCCAAGCCAAGCAAATTGTTCTTGATTGCAAAGAGTTTGATTAGACACCAAAGTTTCAGAGGATTTCATACCCAAACCTTGATAAAAACCTGCTCCACAGAGGAGTAAAATATGCATACGTATGAAACTTACTTTTTCTGGTTATATGACCCCATTCTTGTATGGGGGCCTTCCTTTCCTAGATTCTTAAAAGTTTTGACTAGTCTGTTCTTTCTTCTTAAAACAGAATACAGTTGGACTAAGTACCAGATTCTTTAGCTGTCTCAAAATCTGATCAACCTCCTAAACAGGCTGGGCATGCTGGTTTACACCTATAATCCCAACACTCTGGAAGGGTGAGGGAAGATCATTTGAGGCCAGTTCAAGACCAGCCTAAGCAACATAGGGAGACTCATTTCCATAAAAAAAAAATTTTTTTTTGAGACAGAGACTCAAACTGTTGCCCTAGAGTGCTGTGGCATCACAGCTCACAGCAACCTTCAACTCCTGGGCTCAAATGTTTCTCCTGCCTCAGCCTCTTAAGTAGCTGGGACTACAGGCGCCCGCCACAATGCTTGGCTATTTTTTGTTGCAGCCATCATTGTTGTTTGGCGGGCCCAGGCTGGATTCGAACCCGCCAGCTCAGGTGTATGTGGCTGGCGCCTTAGCCACCTGAGCCACAGGGGCTAAGACATATAAAAAATTTTTTAAAAGCTCAGCACCTGTAACTCAGTGTCTAGAGTGACGGCCACATACACTGGGGCTGGTAGGTTCAAACCCAGCCCGGGCCTGCCAAACGATAACTACAACAAAAAAATAGCCAGGCATTGTGGCGGGCGTCTGAAGTCCCAGCTACTTGGGAGGCTGAGGCAAGAGAATCGCTTAAGCCCAAGAGTTGGAGGTTCCTGTGAGCAGTGACGTCACCGCACTCTACCGAAGGGGACATAGTAAGACTCTGCCTCCAAAAATAAATAAATAAATATTTTTCAAAGTGGCTAGGTAGGGCGGCACCTGTGGCTCAAAGGAGTAAGGCGCCAGCCCCATATGCCGGAGTTGGCGTGTTCAAACCCAGCCCCGGCCAAAAACTGCAAAAACAAACAAACAAACAAACAAACAAAGTGGTGGTGCTTATCTGCAGTTTCAATTATTAAAGGAGGTTGAGGCAGGAGGACCTCTTGAGCCCAATTTGAGGTCTGAGATAAGATGATCCCACTGCATTCCAGCCTGGATGATAAAGACCCTCTTACATCACACAATCTCCTTGCTTGGATTTGAATGTATACTAACCTTCTGAACCACTAAAATTACTTTACCTCTTATTCCACTGGTTCCATCCCAACATAGTTCTCATGCAAAAACAACAGATGAAGAGTGATTAAAAATATGGAATCTTGGCTTGGCGCCTGTGGCTCAAGTGTCTAGGGCGCCAGCCACATACACCTGAGCTGGCGGGTTCGAATCCAGCCCGGGCCCGCCAAACAACAATGATGGCTGCAACCAAAAAATAGCCAAGAGTTGTGGTGGGCGCCTGTAGTCCCAGCTACTTGGGAGGTGGAGGCAGGAGAATTGCTTGAGCTGAGGAGTTGGAGGTTGCTGTGAGCTGTGATGCCACAGCACTCTACCCAGGGGGACAGCTTGAAGCTCTGTCTCAAAAAAAAAAAAAACAAAAAAAATGTGGAATCTTGGTTCAGCGTCTGTAGCTCAACGGCTTAGGGCCCCAGCCAAATGCACGGGAGCTGGCAGGTATGAATCCAGCCCGGGCCTGCCAAACAACAATGACAATTGCAACCAAAAAAAAAAATAGCTGGGCATTATGGCAGGTGCCTGTAGTCCCAGCTACTTGGGAAGTGGAGGCAAGAGAATCGCTTAAGCCCAAGAGCTCGAGGTTGCTGTGAGCTGTGACACCACAGCCCTCTACTGAGGGCGACAAAGTGAGACTCTGTCTCAAAAAAAAAGGGTAAAAATAAAAATGTGGAATCTTTTTTTGAGGCAGAGTCTCACTATGTTGCCCTTGGTGGAGGGCCGTGTCGTCACAGCTCACAGCAACCTCCACCTTGGGCTTAGACGATTCTCTTGCCTCAGCCTCCCGAGTAGTTGGGACTACAGGCGCCTACCAGAATGCCCGGCTATTTTTTGTTGCAGTTTGACCAGGGCCAGGTTTGAACCCACCACCCTCGGTATATGGGGCTGGTGCCCTACTCACTGAGCTACAGGTGCCGCCCACTTTTTCTTTTTTTAAGCCTCTTTCAAACATGACCTGATTCTCAACCTAAGCTACAATTCTGAGACAAAAAAGTGAATCATCATAGCTAATTATTATTATTATTATTTTGAGACAGAGCCTCAAGCTGTCACCCTGGTTAGAGTGCTGTGGCATCACAGCTCACAGCAACCTCCAACTCCTGGGTTCAATCGATTCTCCTGCCTCCACCTCCCAGGTAGCTGAGACTACAGGCGTCCACCACAATGCCCGGCCATTTTTTGGTTGAAGCCAGCATTGTTGTTTGGCAGGCCCAGTCTGGATTCGAACCTGCCAGCTCAGGTGTACGTTGCTGGTGCCTTAGCCCATTGAGCCACAGGCACCCAGCCCATAG
>CAUYRH010015549.1:0-29107 GCA_963574655.1 Perodicticus potto | reverse complement strand
ATTTCTGGAGTTTTCTTTGGATGTCTGGGGCCGCTTGAGGGATAAATTTGTCTTTTTAAAAAAATCTGGCCCTCTATGGAGTCAGGTGTCAATTGGGTGTGTTTTCTCATTGCCTCCCTAAGCCTCTCTCTCTCTGTCTCTCTCTCTCTCTCTCTCTCTCTTTTTTTTAATTATTAAATCATAGCTGCGTACATTAGAGCAGTCAAGGGATACAATATGCAGGTCTCACACACAATCTGAGATCTTTTCATCAAACTGTTTAACACAGCCTTCATGGCATTTTCTTAGTTACTGTATGAAGGCATTTGTACACTGCATTCAGTAAGTTCTGCCTGTGCCTTTCCAAGATGCACTGTAGATGTGGCCCCACCAATTACCTCCCTCAATCCCAACCTTCCCCCTTCCTTCTCTTCCCCTAATCTTGTGCTACAGTTGACACCCGGCTATTTTTTTGTTGCAGTTCGGCCAGGGCCAGGTTTGAACCCACCACTCTTGGTATATAGGGCCAGTGCTCTACTCACTGAGCCACAGGCGCCACCCAACATTTCTAAACTTTTAATCACAGGACAGTTAAATAACTAAAAATCACAATGTGCAGATGAAGAAATATGAATACAGCTCACTTTATAAAAAGAGAAGGAAACTTTTTTTGGAAAAATTTAATAAGCAATTGTGGATAAAGCAACCAACTAATTAACAAAGTCCATTTTGCCTAGATCATACATATGTTGGTAGATGATTGAATTGGATCCTCCTTAAATTTCTCCCATAAAATAGTCAATAGAAATTGTGTTCAAAATTCCTGAAAACATGCCAGGTATGAGTGGGAGAATTGTAGTCCGTGGTTTCTACAATGAGCAGAGTAGTGAAAAAGATTTTTCATCTCCTGCTAGGGACTTAACCAAGAAAGGAGCAATTTATTCCTGAAAGTTATTTTAATACAGTGAAAATTATGAAAAATTTTAGTTTTTTAACATCATATCCTAAGTTAGAGACTACAATTCTTTCCATTTTCTTAGTTGCTATTTCCAATAAAGTATAAGAGTTTTTATCTATCAGATTACTTACACCAGTAAAATTCTGCTCTATTTTATCACAACTGATGTCATTGTTCTAAAATGTATGTCATATTAAACTTAAGTTGTATGTTAAAATCCTCTGGTTTCTTTTATTTCCACGTGTGTATATGTGTGTCTTTGTATCTAGCTATATTTCCTACTCCATATTTTGTTGTCTAATATCCAAAATTATAGTTGCTATTTGGCTTATTTTTATTTTCCTTGAAGTGATTAAATATTTACTTTCTAATGTTAGCATGTCTACTGAAAATGTTAATGTAAATATGTTATTGAAAAATAAAAATATTTTCTATTTTTTTATATTGAACATTTTCCGATATTTTATTTTATTTTATTTTATTATTTATTTATTTATTTATTTTTTGCAGTTTTTTTTGGCTGGGGTCGGGTTTGAACCCACCACTTCCAGTATGTGGAGCTGGCACCCTACTCCTTTGAGCCATAGGTGCCACCCATTTTCTGATATTTTAATTTAAAAAAGGGGCACTGAAATTAGCAAGCTTTTACAGTAAAAATTAAAATAGTTAATAAAAACAATAAAATATATTTCCAAAAATATGAACATGTATAGATACAGACATATCCAACATATTGTAATCTAAGATGTCAAATGCTAATGAGAGATAGAATAAAGGAAGCTCATAACAGTGAAGAAATTCTTATGTCATTCTTGAGAAAAGTCATTTAAAAGTAACTAATTAAGCATTTTTTTTCCCTCCTAATGTATTTCCTGCAGTTAAACCTCTTACTCACTGGACCCATTCCAGAATTTTATCATAAGTAATAAAATCATAGCAATCCCCCATGCTATTACTTAAAAACTAAACTTGATTTCTTTCTTTTGAGTTTTGCAATTATCTCCCTTTAGTTTTTTGACCATCGAAAAAGAATAAAATCAATGACAGATACAACAAATTAATAGGGTTTCCTGTGTTTCTCCAAGAAAGAAAAATTCAAAACACCAAAACTTTCAAGTAGATATCAGCACTAAATAATACAAACTGTTAAATACTAATGTTTCTTTATATAAACATATTGAAAGAATGAATTTGTAAATATAGTTAGCTACAATGAATAGCCTGAAAATCATTTTGTTAAACAAGTCTGGTGAGAGTTGGTCTTTAAAAGGATTAATTCAAAATATGCCATATTTAGTGTTCCATCACTTATGTGAAAATATTTACCATATGAATCTCTGTGAATCATTTGTTAAACACATACATGAGAATATAAATCTATAAACCTAAATATAATTACAAATGTCTTTATGCATTCAAGAGAAATCTAATTGTGCTAAGACCTAGAGTTTCAAAAGTTACACAAAATTTGTCCATATCTTCCTTGAAGCCTTTTAGTCCTACAGGTCAGGCAAATATTAAATAATTGTCAATTAATTATTTAGTGGGAATTACAACGTGAACCAAAATTACAACCTGCTGTAAATGTGTAATATAGGGTGAAAAGAATGGCTGCCTAAGTGATGTGTCATGAGGTTGATTATCTAGACAAAGTGAGACAGAGGCTAAAAAGGGAAGGTAGTTGTTATAACTTGCATATTTGACTTTACAAACCTGTGTCCATTCTTGATCCCTGATGTTGGAGGTGGAGCCTAATGGGAGGTGTTTTGAACATAGGGATAGAATCCCCCATGAATAGAATAACGTCCTCCCTTGGGTAGTGGTGAACGTTAGTGATTTATTAGTTCCTGCCAGACAGAGCTATTTTTTTTTTTTAAGGCCAGGGACCTCTGTGCTCCTCTCCTGTCCTCTCTCTCACCCTGTGATCACTACAGGCAGGCTCCTTTGCTCCTTTCCCCTCTTTTCCATAAGGGGAAGCAGCCTAACTTCTCTCCAGAAGCAACTGCTGATGCCCGGCTTCTTACACAGGCTGTGCAACCATGCGCCAAATTAAAAAAATATTCTCTTTGTTACTAATTACTCAGCCCCGGGCATTCCTTTATAGCAACACAAAAGCAGAATAAGATAGTAGTTTACCAGGCAGAGAAATAAAAATAAGTAGCTTGGACAAAAGAAAGAATCTGTGATAGGGTTGAACCTAAAGAAGGCTGTCAAATTTTAGGAACCAGGAGAAAGAGTTTCACAAGTGACCTAAGAGAAAGGCCACACTCACCCTTTGACGTCTCACCTAACGTGGAGTATGTCACACCCTTCAGCAGGCAGGAGACACGACTGTACCTGTTATGATGAAAATGGGGGGAGTGGGGAATTAAGAATGCCAAGGGATTCCTTGACCAGTACCCCAGGATAACTGCTGGGTGAGAGGTGTTGGTGAGTAGTGAGTGGCAAAGAGGAGAAAAATAGAGGATGGTACATTATCTCTGATAAAACTGGATTTCGGTTTCAGATGCAAGTAATTGTTGATGCTTGGACATGAGGCAATAGGGCACAACAAGGTCTGAATGGTGAACAGAGGGACTCCAGAGGAACCTGAACACTTGACCTCAGATCCCTGTTTCTTACTTACCTCCTGCAGGTCCTTGGCAAGATGCTGCAGAAGCCTCCAACCTGGAACTGGTAACAGGCAAAGTCAAAATATCCTCTAAGAAAACTTTGTTCTCCATAGGTAAATGCTTGGAGAAAGGATTGCCTAACCCAAGAAAACCTTTATCACAAAGTCAGCTCTGCTCTAGCCAAACACACACAGACACACACACACATACAAAAAAAATAGAAAGAAAGAAAGAAAAAGAAAAGAAAAGAAAAGAAAAGAAAAGAAAAGAAAAGAAAAGAAAAGAAAAGAAAAGAAAAGAAAAGAAAAAGAAAAGAAAAAGAAAAAAGAACCAAAACCCCAAACATTCACAGGTCCAAAAGGACCTTAGCAAACCAGAAAACCAGGAACGGGAAGTTGATCTTCCATGCCCACCCCCCTTCCCTGATGAAGCCATGGCTGTGCCTGATTACCCAGCGTGCTGGTGCTGCTGGGAGCAGGAGGGGTGCTGATCTTGCCCTCACCCCCACCCACAGGGCAGTGTCAGTTGGCTTCAGTGGAGAGCTGTGTCTCCACCACCACTCTGTATTAAGGAAAATGAAAAGGGCACGAAAAAGGAGGTAAAAGTCAAGGCTAGTAAGCATCCCACTTTCCCACCCCCATTGTGCCCTGAGGGTGAGTGAGGAAACGAATGTGTAAGCTCACCGGGCAGCAAGGAGTCTGAACAGTGTGGAGTGAGACAGGACGAGCACACAGTCCCGGCCCCCATTCCTCCTGTCAGTTAGGCCCAGCCTCTACCTCAAGGAACTGGTAAGGCAGAAGGAAATGGCACAGGCAAGGCTACTCGGTGAATCTGATGCCGGAATTTCAGGCTCTTGGTCTCGGCGATTCGAAGAAGGAATCGACAGACCACAATAGTGGTGGTAAGTTAGGATTTATTTACAGGAAAGAATTATAAGTAGAGGAAGAACTAAACCTCTAGGCAAGAGGACCCAGGAGGGGAGCAAACTCTCCTGCTCCCTCTCTGAGGTCCAGCCAAGGTCTGCTTCTGGAGAGGAACAGGCAGCTCTTCCTGTTCCCTCTCCGGAGTCTAGTCGAGGTCTGCTCTGGAGGGGAACAGGCAGCTCTTCCTGTTCCCTCTCCGAGTTCTAGCTGAGGTCTGCTTCTGGAGGGGAACAGGCAGCTCTTCCTGTTCCCTCTCCGGGGTCTAGCCGAGGTCTGCTCTGGAGGGGAACAGGCAGCTCTTCCTGTTCCCTCTCTGAGTTCTAGCCAAGGTCTGCTTCTGGAGGGGAACAGGCAGCTCTTCCTGTTCCCTCTCCAGGGTCTAGCTGAGGTCTGCTTCTGGAGGGGAACAGGCAGCTCTTCCTGTTCCCTCTCTGAGGTCCAGCCGAGGTCTGCTCTTAGCTGTTCTCTCTTCGAAGTCCTGTTGAAGTCTGCCCCAGGGGTTTATATAGTCCCAGGGACTTGTTTTGCCGGAACTTCTTAGGGGCGGGTCTTTGTTAGTTACAGCCAGCTGTCCAATGAAGACCCGGTCCCTGGAGACTGACATGATATTGACCAATCAGATTTGCATGTGGAGCAGACAGCAAGGCGCAGCCCTTCCACACAGGTCCAGCCCTTTCGCAAGCTGGTTTCTCCATCTGCCACAGCATCAGCGCCACCAGGGCCAAGGCAGCGGTTGTAGAGCTGCCTTGTCCTGCATCATTTCCATCCTGTTATCCCCTTCTACACATGTCTCTGTGCGAACCGGAGTATGAATGCAGTGAGGGTCAGCTCTCTGCTTCCCTTCTGCCTGATGGCAGGGGCTGACAAGGAGCTGATCTAATGTCCCACTCCGAGGCAAAGGGAGATAACTGGCAGTCTCTGCCTTCTAGAGGAACGTGTCAGTGAGACTAACAGGAGAGCTCAACTTCCACCCACACCTCTGCAATGGACTAGTGAAAGTCATTGCTGATGTTTCTGATGAGATTATATACAAATCAGACACACACACACACATAAAGAATTATAAACCACTGTCAGTTACACACCATGGCTCAGGAGGACTTACTCCAGATGCATAAGACTACTTCAAGACTCAATTTCAGTCAAAATAATCCACCATGTTAATAAAGCAATACAATTATTTCATCATATCAATGGTGCACAAAAAAATATTGGGGAAAATCTAACACTTATTTGAGGTGAAAAAATACCGTCAGCAAATTAAGCAAAAAGGCACATTTCCTCAATTTGTCAGAGAATATTTACCACGAATGCCTGCTACATACTTCAGTGTGAAACAGTGAATGGTTCTCCTCTATATTGGAAGATCAGATCGATAAGGAGGAGGGCAAAAGAAAGGGATATTTGTGATGATTGAATTGCTTTATATATTCAGTTACTAAGTTAATATCCTGATGGAGATATTTTAATTTATTTTGTCAAGATGTCACCATGGGAGTAAACTGGGTAGAAAGTATATAGGATCTATATGTATTTTTGTCTTTCAAGCGTATATGAGTCTATAATTATTTAAAAATTACTTTTAATTCAAAACAAGACACGAAGATAACATTTGAAATCTCTTTGACAATTTGTATAGCAACAATTTTTTAAGGCCTTTTGTACTTTTAACAAAATAATAAATTTTCAGTGAAGTTGAAGATAAATGATTATACGATGCTATAGAGAATTTTCCAATTTTGTTGATAAATGAAAAATTAAGAATAAAAACAAAACCTTTTTAATGACTACATTGAATAACATCTTCAAAAAGGGAGTGAAATCCCTCTTAGAGACAGTGAGTTTTTTCCACATGAAATAAACCATCCAATTAAACACAGATTGCAAGATAATATGGGTGTAGGGCCGAGATCTAGAATCTGGATCCCTACATAAGTGTTACGAATCATTTAAGGGGAATTTTTATTAATATCTTTGCTGTGCCATGTCTGGTTGTAAAAACTGTCCACCTTTTCACACAGACGCGCCATAAGCACACACAAATCACAGCAAAATTTACAGCTTTAGTCTTTGGGGATCAGAAAGATGGTTCTGCCACAGATGTGTCAGCAATTCAGGGTCAAATACAATATACATACTTTTGGTGTAGAAGTGAGCTCACAAAAGAATATAGCAAACCTTAAGGCAGTTGGAGTGGGTAGGGGAAGTTTAAACCCAGAGTCCTGAAGTCACACTGATGCTAAAGATGCCTGGAACTGGCTTGATTTACTGGCCAAGCAAGCTCAGAAAATAAGACTTACCCCCACGACACAGTAGATGAAGGAGAGTCTAAATAGAAATAGTCTAGGTTTGGTGCCTGTGGCTCAAGCAGTTAAGGCGCCAGCCACATACACGTGAGCTGGTGGGTTCGAATCCAGCCTGGGCCCAGCAAACATCAATGTGACGGCTGCAACCAAAAAATAGCTGGGCATTGAGGTGGGCACCTGTAGTCCCAGCTGCTTGGGAGGCAGAGGCAGGAGAATCGCTTGAGCCCAGGAGTTGGAGGTTGTTGTGAGCTGTGATGCCATGGCACTCTATCCAGGGTGACAGCTTGAGGCTCTGTCTCAAAAAAAAAAAAAAAAGAAGAAGTACTCTAAGCTGTGGTCCTGAATCCCTGAGGCCACAGACTGTACCTGTCCCTGTCCTGCTAGGAACCGAGCTGTATGGCAGGAGGGGAATGGCAGGGGAGAGAGCAAAGCTCATCTGTATTAAGTCATTCCTTTGCTCTTGTCACCACCTGTGCTCTGCCTGTCAGATCAAGAGCAGCATGAGATTCCCCTAAGAGCAAGAACCCTGATGTAAACTGTACATATGGCATGTGAGGGAGCTAGATTGCTGTCTGCCTGGAGAGAATCTAAGGCCTGATGGTCTGAAGTGGAGCTGAGGCTGTGATGCTAGTGGTGAGAAGCAGCAGCAAATACAAGATGGGACCTTCTAGTTGCAGGAAAACAAGATCAGGGCTCTGACAGACTCTGCAGTATGGTGACTTGTATAATTATTTCACTGTATATTACAATGTGATAATAATAGAAATAATGTGCACAATAAATGTAATAGGCTTGAATCCTCCGGAAACCAATCCCCAATCCCCAGTCTGTGGAAAAATTGTCTTCCATGAAACTTGTCCCTGGTGCCAAAGTAAATCTCTACCTTCTGCTCAATTTTGCAGTGAAGCTAAAGCTATTATAAAAATTATAGTATATTAAAACAGACAAAACCAGAAATACCATCATTCTCAGAGAATACACAGAGTCATAAATTGTAGTCTGCAATTATATTTAACCTGAAATCTGTCAGAACTATTTCACTTGAAGTCGAATTAAATCACATGGAACAGAGTACGCTGGGTACACTCACTTTGAGGGGTTCCAATCACGCCGATGTGTCTCTACTTATATCTCTGTTTTACCCACTTTCTTCTAACCCCAGCAGAATACTAATTATTGTAAATGGATTCCTCAGCTGACAGAGACCTTTTGCAAAAAGACAGGCTTGACGTGGACAATTGAAAGTTAGGTAATGAAGTCAGCAAGGTAGAATGTTAATTAACCATCTTTATTTCTTTGAAAAGTGAAACTTTTACATGTAAAGCAATTCGGCCTATGTAATATTTCATATTTACTGGGGTAAAACATGATTTGAATGAATATAATCTACTTGTCTTTTGAAATTTAAAATATATGATCAGTTATTCCACTGGTATGTTTATTGCTCATGTATGATTTTCAAAGACTTAAAAGCAGATCTCTGATTTTTCTCTCATGAAGAATACCAAAGGCCTAAAAAAATCATCATGGGACTTTGACACACCATTTATGTGTAACACTTCCTTTTCATTTTATTGAATAATTAAAAAACTTAGTATTCTTTACATCATTATAGGAAGAATGCTGCAAATTGTCTTTTGTTATATTTTAAGAGTAAAAGTTTAAATGCTGTCACTGAACAGTGATGGATTTCTTAGATCACTAGGAAAGATACTCTTCATGCAATCACACAACTCTTCAGGTATTTTAATTATATGCGAAATCAGAAAAAAAGTAATGTAGGTTACTCATTTTGAGTATTAGTTATAATGTGGCCAAATTTTATGCCAGTAGATATTACATAAATTTCAAACACCCAATGATGAGTCAGGTTTCCTGGAATAGTTCCAATCAAATATTTTTATCACATGGAAAGTCATACGTAGCAACGGAGCAAAAAACGTGTTTTCTCGTGAATTATTTCTATTTATCAATCCTTTTCTATGTATCTGTCTTAGATTTGATATTTTAAATACTTGTGCTCTTCAACTACATTGACTCTCTTCAGGAATTCTATCACTTTTTGCTTATTTCCAGTTTTGATGTTTAAAAGCAGCCATTACTGGAGTGACACTTCAATTAGCACTTCTCTATGGAGGTAGCCTTCTCTGCATTGGCTTGTTCATCTGCCTTGTTGTTTATTAAAAGCAGAATAAATTAATTGCCATTTTTATGGTTAATTCTTTTTTATCTTAATGCAGATATGCCTGGCATGTGATTATGCCAGAGTATAAAGTTTATGTAAATACTAAACTAAGAAAAAAAGTACAAATATATTCAAATAGGATGCAGCTGTCAGAACCTTAGTTAACATAACTTCCAATTTTGGCAAACACTAAATATGTAGCTGAAAAAGTATAAAACTAAAAATATAAATATATATGTATATGTAAAAATATATAAAAAATTAATTGGTAAAAATTCATCAGTGAAGTTGGGTGGTGAATATTAAAAAAGACAGATATATCATTTGATTCTTCTAAAAATAACTCTGTATATAATATATTATTAAGGAGCCATTATAAACATTATCTGTTATTACAAATTTTTAATGTTGTGCAAATGTCACCCACATTCTAATTTTTAATGTTAATTTGTATTATTAATAAAATTTCAATAAATGAATAGACCCAGTTATGTTCCTTATAGACCTATATATATATAGAAAATCATAGATAGCAATACAAATATGTGTAAAAGTAGTAATAATATTGAATATATTTTAAAAGTTAACTGTTAAAAATATTTCATTTAGGTTTACTGTGTTCCTTTACAAAAATAAAAAGACTTACATGCCTTCTGAGAAAAATTGAGAAAAATATAATTGTAAAAATTTGAGAAAAATATAATTGTAAATTTTAGTATGAGGTCAATCTTTTGTCACTGTGTGAAAGGGGTACACATTGCCATTATCCACTGTCATTAGAATAAATGTTCTGTACTGAGGAGGTCAGTCAAAAAAGAAAAATATGTATTATTTTAAAAAGTTTTAAGAGTTTAAATAAATTGTTCCAAGAGGGTGGCAGAATTATTCCTAGAAAAAAATTGACTGGTGCCGGAAAAAAATACGTCTTGATCCATCACTTTGGTGATGAAATGCAAGCCACCTTCTATTATCCCACACAGGAGATATTTAAATAAATGAGAATTAATTTGCTTTGTAAAACAATGATTTTGTGCTTGACATGTGATTGTTTAAAAAATGAAGTAGGACATGGTTTCTTGTACACCTCAATGAATCCCCAACAATAATAATATATATATATATATATATATAATGAAGTAGGTATCACAGGAGAAAATATCGGAAGAAGGAAAGGGTGAGGCTGGGGAGGGAGGGGGTTTGGCGGGGAAGGGTGAAGGCAGTCATGCTGGGAGATGCTGAGCTTCCTTCTATTCTGTGGTATATTGACCATTGATATTCCAGAAACCAGGATATGTAGCTTACAATTTCGAGTTATTTTCTGCCTATGTTGTAATTATCCTCTTTTACTGTCAAAATCCAGTGATGATCTGTCACACACAGCAGTACTTTTTAGAGACAATTAGACCATGGAGGAATTAAAAGGATGGACCGGAGGCTCTCTTAATGTTCAGTAAGAGTATAAATAGAGGCCTAATATCAATGCTTAGATGCGGGATTGAAAGCCTGGTAACTTTGAGGAGACGATGGAAGTCCCAGTCTTCTCGGGGTCAATAAACTCTTCACTCACAGACACCGAAGGAAAGAGGAGTGCAAAACACAAAAGTGAGAGTCTCACAATATCCGAGACAATTTCTAGGGGTATTAGGAGTTTTTAGAAACTCATGATGATTAGATACCAATAAAGAACTACTTTTTCTATTTTCTAAGAAAATATTTAAAGTGGTGTGAGAGGTTTTGAGAGAGAGAGAGAAGATAATTTATCAAGATGCAGAAAATACATTTTAGGTGATGAGTTGAAGAATATATTTAGAATGAAATTACAGATATACGAATGCTTCTTAAATTTTATAAGAAGGATAGACAGAAAAGAGCTGCATTTTAAGAGACATTTCAGATCAGTATAATGAATTATTTTCACAAACCCAGATCAGGCATGGCCTTAATGATTCTCATGCACATTCAATCTAAGTTTTCAGAAAAGTAATCACTTTAAACCACTTTATGTGTGAAATAACATGGCTTTTTTATTACATAATTATTGGGCATGGCAGGGTAAAGTTGTTTCAGCACTTTTGCGACTCTCAGGTGTATGATAGATTACAGCTCTGTACAGCAGTTCTGACTCGAAATCGTGATGCATTTCTTTATCTCGTCAGTGTAGGTTTTCTACATAAAAGCCTTAGAGTCTATAAGAGAGCTTAGGTAACAACACGAAGCATTTTCAATGATATATTGATCTGTGCAAATAATAACTGTAATCTGAAATACAAGAATAATTTTAAAATAGCCCCCTAAAAATAGAAATAGAAGAAAGATCTGGTGTACACTATAAACCAACAAACATTAGTGAACGTGATTGAAATAATCTGAATGAGGAAATATAATACGTATCCAGTGATTTTCAAAATTGAATAAACGAATGTTTGTTATGGAAAAAGTAAACTTTGACCTTCTGGTTCCTATCACTGTTAATTTTGCTGCAATAATTTCTTCTTACTCATAGTTTTCATATTAAATACAAATAATCGGTTACAATTTTTAGAAACTGTTGTTTTTTTCATTTTCAAAAATGTACTGTTTTATCTTTTTCATTTCGATTCAGGAGTAATTATAGCTAACTGATATGTAAAAGAGAAGATCAAGCAGAATGCGTTCTTTAGAAAATGTGTGTAAATGATGGTGAAAATGGAAATAGGAACTGATTTTCAGTCCAATGGATATTTAAAGAGGAAGGAATACCCTTCAAAATTCCCTGAAAGTTATTCTGTGTTCTAAATAGAATGGTGAGTAGTATTCAACCTTGGAATAGTGATAGCAGTTCCATTGTTTTCATTATTCAGTCTTATTATAAAATGACTTATATAATTATAAACAGAAGAATAACAAGGTTTATAACTCTCATTAAACCTGTGTTTAATGAGAAAGGTATCTAAATTCTCAAGGGTTAGGGAAAGTTATGAACACTTTTCTAAAATAAAGTTAATTTTATGCCAACTCTATGATCTATTTTCCATTTTTTTTACATGTAAGTGATTTTCATAATTGCTTTTATTTAAAAAGAGTTAACATTTTTTACTTTAGGTTTTTGATAAATGACTCAAAAAATCAGTATTTAAAGGAATTGACATGAGAATAAAGCAGTGTATAGCTGTAAAACTTGATTTTTGTGGGGAAATGACAAACTATAATGATGTTAGAAACTTTGTCTTTAGGGCTTAATAGTTTATCACATCTTCCCTGTGTGTTAGGAGATACTTGAAAGTCATTAACCTCTTCCTATTTATCACTGGTACCCCATGGCAACCCAGAAGGGAGTTATTACAGCGGGTGCAGACAGGTTCTCAAGGGAGCAAAGTCGTGGAGGACGATCGCGCTGCCAGCAAAAGCAGGAGAAGCCATGAGGTCAGCAGAGAGGTGCGTGTGTGGGCAGCAGTGTGTAGAGAAGGAAACAGGCAGAAGTGAAGGAGGACATCAAGGGCAAAGCAGTAATGTGTCCTGACAAGCAAACATTAGTGGTTAATGGGCAACAAAATTTTAAAATGGGGGTCTCCCAATCTTAAAGGTATTGATTTTGTATTTTTATTGCAGGGCACAGGACACCAAAGTTATATTACCAGCACTTAAGTCATTTAAATATCCACACTTAGCATGAAGGAAATAAAAAATTAATGATGAACATTATTCCACCTGGTGCTTAAGTCATTCTTTAGGCAAAAAATACATGATTAGGAATTTTTTGAATACCTTTGGGCCATATTTTTTTGTGGTAAACTTAATGAATGAGTACATTTTGCTGCATGCTTATCCCTTTATTTCCAGGATGTTATTAAATTTTTCTAAACCACTGAAAGGTATTTTTTCTCCTGATTTCCTTGTTGTAAGGTTATTCGATTTTAAAATTTTAATATCTAAATATATGGAAATATATAAAATTAGCATTCTTATCATCAATAACATGCAGACGCTAAAATGACCTATCTTCAGGGGCTGTATATTATTTTGGATACCATAAATATATTAACTTTTGCTACCAGGTTAATGTTTTTTTCCTGCATACCTTAGAATATGGATTTTTCTTCTTTCTCTGCATATATTTTAAATTCTTATGTGAAATCATTGATCTGAAACTTAATACTTGTGCACTAATACATATTTTGTTTTGTTTTGGATTCCAGGTTTGAGGGGTGAATGAAATAATACAACACAAATGTATTTCCATCAAATGAATATAGTTTATACGTAACTTTTTTCCCACTCTATTATCGCAGAGTGATTGTTAATTGTTTATCAAAGGGCATGTTCCTCTAGTGACAATAAAACATGACACACAGATTATAGCTGGGGTACAATTTGGGTTACAATTCACAGTTTTCTCACTTTCATATTTATGTAAGGAATAGAAGTAGTTATTATACAGTAAATGTGTTCTGTCACTTGTCTTTCAGGTTTTTGATTAGTATTTAATTAGAAATTTAAAAATTACAAGTGAATGGTTAAAAATAACTGTTATCATTTTCCATTTTATCCTTGGAACAGTACGTTTTAATTACAAAAGTAAAGTAAAATATATAAATAAGCAAGATATCGATGCTAACACAGACTTTCAAAATATATTCATGCTTCATTTCAAGCAGACCTCATTGTTCCTGTATTTTGAATTCATATAAAATAAATACTGGTAACTAAAACATATTAACAAGCTTACTTCGGAAAAATATAGAATTTTAATATATTTGATATTTCTCCATGAGATCATTTCTTATTTTGAGAAAATTTTTAATGTACTACACTGTTCCAGCGACAGTACGTGTACCTCTGTTGTGTCTAGAGGGTGATTTGTTAAGATGGAAATGTTTTGTTAATTTTTTTTTGAAAAGTCTTTTTTTGGTACATTCATTGGCGATTGAAATGCATTTTAATTTAATCTAGCATAAAAGAAACTTTTACCTTTTTTTTTCTTTTGTGGTTTTTGGCCGGGGCTGAACCCACCACCTCTGGCATATGGGGCTGGTGCCCTCCTCCTTTGAGCCACAGGCGCCACCCTCACTTTCACCTTTCTTTCCTGTACCTGTTAGGCCACATTTAGGGTACATATTAACGCTGTGCAATTATCCTATCAGGAGAAACCTCTACATTCAGAAGAAAATAACAGCCTTAGGGAAGACTATTCTATTTTCTACTCATTGGACAGTCTCCCCAATAAAATAGGTACAAGAATAACTGCCTTGTCATTTTCACGGGGTTTCTGTAAGAACCCAAAGACTTAATAAATGTATATGTGTAGTTTTTAGCCAATGTGTATTTATTTATATGATAAGGATACTTTGTACAGAAAGTTTATTTCTTAAGGATTCAAGCCAATAGGACAAACTTCTTCCTCCTTGCAGCTTATTATTTACAGAACTGATAATTTTCTTAATAGCTAGTGCTTCTTCAAATTTAGAAACAATGAATCGATATAGTAGCTATTTAGTGTGTAGGTAGTGGGAATAAGTCTTATCCAAATTATTTCTCATAGAAAGGTTGTTAGATATGTATTCTCTGATGCATTTAATACATATCTACCATGCATATAAATTATCTGTATTTTTAATTGAAATTACTTCTCATTCTAAAAAAGATTACTAGGTATGTATCTTAACTAACTCATCCTACTAGACAGGTTATAAAGTTTGAATAATTCCATGCTGTGCAATCCAGGTTAAACAACTGATTATTGAGTTTCTGTCATGAAAACTGCTTACCTGGTAATATACTTATTGAGTCACTCTAAAGTTGCAAAATGACTGTCCTTTATAACAGGTAGTGCAGAACAAAATCCACTCTTCCCCTTTGGAGACAGTCACTGTGCTGCCACTATGGCAACATGTAAGTGTCAGGAGTTTTTGGAAATGTGAAATTGAATAACTTTTACAGGCCTGCCCGTGAACTGCAACTTAGAGTTTCTCTTGAAACATTCTGAGAAATTTTTTTTTGTCATGTCAATGTGTTTGAAATGATTATATTCCTAGGAATTTAGTGCATTTTCGTTTCCTACTTCTTTATCCTTTCTCCTGTTTCTGTGTATTTTGAAGCACCTCTGTCCTTAATAATTTGAAAATAGTATTTCTAACGTGAAACTTCCGATTTTAGATTTCAATTGTTACTTTGTGCCTTTAAAATCAATTGCTACAGATTGAAATTTAAGATGGACATGAGAGGAGAACATAGAAATGAGAAAATACAGGTTTTTTAAATTTGCAGATGTTAGTGTTTTCATGAGCGATTGTCAGCTAGTTAATGTGTTAAAAGATTATCCCTCATGGGTAGTTACTTAAACACTTTTTTCTTTTAATTTGGCTTCACTTCTCAAAAAGGATTATCTACATGAGATGTGCATATTTCATCCTTACTGTGCATGAAATTAGAGCTGCCATTAGGGATGGGTGAACTATCTTAAAGAAAATTAATTTAAAGCTAAGCTTTCTTCCAGAAAAAGAAATACAGCCTAAAATATTTTCTTACAGTAAAGGAAAATAAGTTTAGATAGCAATGTTCATTTTTGTAACATATTATACAGGTTGGGCCCGAGACAAGGATTAGTTTTATCTGTCAAGTGAAGATATACAACAGCCTTTTGAAGTTTTGCACAATGTCTCCCTGTTGGGTGGGTGGAGGGAAGACAGGTGAACCCGATTTCACGTGAAGGATTCAGACATACGAGGATCTAGGAGAAGTAATTGAAGGGATGGATAATGAGGACTTTGAGTAAGAGTCTGAGATTAAAAGCCATTGTTAGCAACACAGCTCAAGAGTCTCCAGGGGAACACCATGTGCTGGTTTCCTTATGTCAGTTCCTTAGAACTTACCTTCTGAATGCACTGAAAATATATGTGGAAGGAAGGTAAGGAGGGAGAGAAGAGGGAGAGAAAGGTGTTGGTTGCAAAATGAGATAATTTTAACTGATGTACTGTGGCAGTTTCTAGACAATACCTCTGTGAGCCCTTAGACGGAATAGAATCGAACATCCTTTTATTATTTTACTGAATACAAATAGAGGGAAAGGAAGTTGTTTGCTCAGTTTTCAAGAGTGTTATTAAGCAAGGCATCAGGAAATCTGCAGCTCAGCTTGTCTGGAGCCTGACGGGCACATCAGTGGGCGGTGGCACATCTCTGTACCATCGGAAGTGCTGCAGGAACATCCTGCTGAGCTAGAAGGAATGTCTGCAGATTTCACGAATGATGCGTGAGAGTGGAAAATAAAGGACAGTAGGAGTAGGAAGTGAGAATCCAGCAATGCAACATGGACAGAAGTGAATTATTCCTTGGGTGATCCCAGTAGTAGCCAGGAACAGAAACTTGCCAGATACCTGAAGCCAAGCATCAACAGGTAGAGGAAAACAATTTAAGGAGTCATATTAATGTGGCCATACTTACACAGTGATTCTTACAGACTTCGTCTTTTGAAATATATGTGTTCCCTTATACTTTCAAGCATCTTTATCTCAAATATTATAAAATGGGAATGTATGAGAAATCTTCCAAAATTATTCTCTATGTGATATATAACAATCGACATTATTATTATTATTTTTTTGCAGTTTTTGGCCCAGGCTGGGTTTGAACTCGCCACCTCTGTTATATGGGACCAGCATTCTACTCCTTTGAGCCACAGACACTGCCCAACAATTTTGACATCTTTATCACAAAAGCTTTCCTTTCCTTCCCTTCCCTTTCCTTCTCTTCCCTTCCTTCCCTTTCCATTTCTTTCTTTTCCTTTCCAACACAGTCATAGTCTGTTCCCCAGACTAGAGTGCTATGGTGTCAGCTTAGCTCACAGCAACCTCAAACTCTTGGGTTCATAGAAGCCTCCTGCCTCATCTTCCCAAGTAGCTGGAACTACTAAGACTATTGGCTCCCACCACAATGCCAGGATAATTTTTTCTATTTTTAGTAGAGACAGGGTGTTGCTCTTGCCCAGGCTGGTCTTGAACTCCTGAGCTCAATGGATCCTCCTGTCTTGGTCTACTAGAGTGACAGGATTACAAGCACAAGACATCCCACACAGTATGAAGGCATTTCAATGAATATGAACACTTAAAACAGATGAATTTGTCAATATATAGCTACATAAAAGATAAATAAAAGTACCCAATGTCTTCAATTCTGAAACAATGCTATACTGTATAACAAAAAAAATTTTTAATTATTTTAACACTGTTAACTATTAATGGTTAGTATTAATTAGTTAACACTATTATTTCTTTCTTTCTTTCTTTTTTTTTTTTTTTTTTTTAGACAGAGTCTCAAGCTGTCCACCCGGGTAGAGTGCCGTGGCATCACAGCTCACAACAACCTCCAAGTCCTGGGCTCAAGCGATTCTCCTGCCTCCACCTCCCAAGTAGCTGCGACTACAGGTGCCCACCACAACACCCAGCTATTTGTTTTTGGTTGCAGGTGTCATTGTTTGGCAGGCCCGGGCTGGATTTGAACCTGCCAGCTCAGGTGTATGTGGCTGGCACCTTAGCTGCTTGAGCCACAGGTGCTGAGCCTATTATTTATTTCTTGCTCACGTTAAGGTCGGTGAAGATGCTCGTAGGGGCAATGTATCTTTCTGTGGGGATGAAAGAGTATCTTTCAAATATTCTGTGATGGATGGGAAATCATGAAAATCATAAATTACAAAAATCAAAAAAGTCATACAAAACTTTGTCTACACCAGCCTTTGTTTAGAACTATACACTCCATATGTAAAAGATACAAAGAATTTCAATGCCTGGCCAAAGGCAAAAATTCTATTCTATGTAAGTAAGTTTAACCTTTTTGATTATCTGACTATCTTTGGTATAATTATATAATGTCTATAACATACAAGATATTTTCACATATATTATTTCATTTACTCATTAAAATAAGACTGAAGCAGGTGTAATGTGTTAAAAACTTAGGCTTCATACAGCTAGGAAAGAGAGAGGTTAGGATGCAGTATCAGTGTTAGAGCCCACAGTCCAGTGTTTTCATTCTGTAACAGATATCTGTGTAACTTTATTTGATAAAATTCTTGTGAAATTCACTCTTTATGTCATATCCATTCTTGACATAAACTGAAATTTTATTATATTCAACCTACACATTGCAAGAACACTGATGTACATTTTTGCACCATTGCTTTCTGTTAAAAGCCAATAGAATTATTAAGCTAATTAACACTTATCCCAAATCATTGTTAGGAGTGCTAATTAGAATAATGCCATTTGTTAAAAGAATGTGTTTTCTGCTAATGGATAAAATAGAGAGTGTAGGCATGTGTTTTTAAGTATCTGACTCTAGATCAATTAATGCCTAAATACAGCATATACTTGTCACTAATAAATGCATAACTTATAAGCTTGCAGTAACTATGTAACTTATAAATTGACTACTGGTCTCTTGTAGGCATATTGTAAGTAGAAGCTACCCATCCTCCTGAATTTTATTAAAGCATGTCACCTAGCTTATGTGAGAAATGAGAAGTCTAGTATGAAAACTACAGAAAATTTTTCATTCAACTCAAGAATTTAGAACTTATTAATGCTATAATTGAAGCCTAATGCCTACAAAAGCACTTACTTCCCTCTGACAGTACCTTGCCTTCTCCAGCTGTCTGTCGAAGCTTATTCTCCTGTTATTATAAACACTTCACAATGACATTGTCAATTATTCTTAATCTTTCATCTATTATTAGTCTCCGCAAAATGCAGAATCCCAGCAGAGCTGAGAATCATCTATCATGTTGCCATGCACAAAAAGTCTTTCCTTATATGTAGAACAATTCTCATCTACAAACTTAGGATGAAGATATGACAAGCCCTAAAAGAAGTGACATTATGCTCTCCCATATTATAAATTTAAATAAACAATTAGACTTTGGAACACCTACCTTTTAAATGATCCTGCTATATATTAAATGTCCAGCAAATCATTAAATCATCACTGAACATTTTCAGTGTGTAGAGTCTTGGACAGGTTGATACTCATTTAAAGAAATCGAAGGCATATTCAATATCGTCGAAAAGAGGATAAAATCAGTGGAGGAGAGTACAAATAGTGGGCACTAAATGTTCCGTCAGCCTTCTTTCTTATTTTGAAAACATGGTTTCTGGAGGATTTCAGTGCATGGTGTATTCGTGTCTGTGGTAAGTGACGCCTTGTGGCGAGGCCCTATATTCTGGGAAGCACCCCGAATCAACTAGGGTTTTCTCCAGATAAACAATTGTCTGCATACTTGAAGGTATTGCCCATTTTCCTACAGAGCCACAGAGGCCCTGCACAGCCCTCACTCATCTCCCCATTACATTATTTTCACCATAGCCACTTTCATCTTTTGGCAAGACTAGAAAATAAAAAGGTTCATTTAAATCATCCAAAAAAAGAGTGAGAGATTTGCATTTCAGAGGGGCTTGTGGTGCACTCAGAATGAGTCATTCCCAGAGTCAGGGTAGAAAAAAACAAAATAGCAGATCCTTCACTGCTGGCCGTTAGAATTAAAAAAAACAAAATACTTACAGATTGTGTACAGTTTGATGTCTGTTTTTGTCTATATTTAGTATTTTTGTTATATCCGAGATTTTCCAATTTTCTAGACTCACATTTTTATGAGGTTGGGGGGGCCACTAATCACAAAAGGCTCCCTTTATGCATATAAGAAATGAACAACCTGTGTAGACTCTTCTGCCTTCCAAGCAGGTATGTATTAGTTTCGTATGTATTAGTAGCTGTAACAAATAGCTACTAATGTAGAGGCTTATAAAGCCACAAAACTATTCCCCTGAAATTTTACACTTAAAAAATCCAAATGGGTCTGACGGGGCTAAGAGCAAAGTGACAGTGGTGTTGTGTTTCTTTCTGGGGGTCAAAGAGAAAGTTTGGTTCCTTGGTATTTCTGCTCACATATTCCATGGTTCTTGGTTCCTCCTATCTTTGCTATTGGCAAAGCCCCCAATGGCCTGTGGTAGCTTCTTTGTCATATCGCATTACATATCATCACATTACATCATCACACCGCTTCCCATCACACCACTCCCGTCATCATTCTGACTCTCACTCTTCTACCTCTGTTGTCCACATTGTCTGTGATTACATTGGGCCCACCTGAATAATCCAGGCTAATTTCCCTTTCTTAAAGTCAGATGATTAGCAACTTTAATTCCATCTTTAATTCCTTTTGTCATGTAACCTAACATATCCACATATTCTAGGGATTAGGATGTAGACATTTTTTGAGCGGGGCCTCATTCCCTCTTCTACAGTAGAATAATCCAATACCACAGGCACTTTAATCTGCTTTCATATTATAACAAATATAACGAGGCATGGCTAATGTTCTATCATTTTCATTGAGTTCTTTAGGGCAACATGCCCACCTAATGATAGGTGTCTCACCAAGTCTCACATAGTGCAGGTCTTCGTGATGTTGCCTTCTATCTAACAGAAAACCTCCAAAGATACAAAACCGGTACCAATTCTCAAGACTGGAACTTCTGTGAGACCGCTATGGTAATAATCTCAGCTGCTGTTATTACAAATCCTCTTCAGGTCTCAGTTTTGTAGCCCAAGTCTGATGCAGGGCTGTCTCACCTTGACATGAGGTCCCTTTATCAACTATGCAAAATAGAAGGCGGGATATTGTACTTAACCCTGATTCCCCACAAACCCATTCATGACAGTCCTGCTGACTCAACCACAGGCACCAAGTCACACCAGACAGCAATCCCAATTTAAAGATTGATGAGATAAATGATTTGGTCAAGTTCAAAGTTTTTTTTTTTTTAATTTGTCTATAAGGCCAGGAGAAGAACAATCCAAAGGATACAAGAGAGCAATGTGAGTAATGCACTTTCTAAATGGTTCCTTGTTCTAAGAGAAACAAATCTAAATGTAAGCTGTTAAATGGGAGCCTTTATACCACTGGCCATGGGGAGAGTCACAGCAGCTCCGAAGACTCAGGTGACTACCATATATTTTACAGCGTCATAGTCTCAGACTGCCCATGTCCAGTCCTGCTACATTTAAATATTGCATTTTGTTAACTTCAAAATTATTTACTTGGCTTTCTATTTTCTTAGAAAATAATTTCTTTTCTTCATTACATTTATTGGGGAACTATAAAAATTTCCCTCCCCTTTTTTCCTTTGTAAATCTTTATCAGACATAGGGAAAGGTAATCTTCATTATGTTTTTTAGTGTGAAATTTAAAATTTTTTTAACCTAACAAAATATTCTAAGATGTGACTAAGTAATAGTGGCTTTAAATTTTACTAAAATCATCAGATACTTTGTTATAAAATACAAAATATAGAATATTTTATAATTATACTTGATAAAACAATATATATTCTGCCCACACATCAAATATGCAATTTGACAGTGTCTTTTGTGCTATAATAATAAGAGTGCCATAAAAAGTTCTATGGGAAAATAAATTAACAAGCTACAGAGTAAGTTTAACAGGTTCAAATGAGCATATTTGTATGTGTTATATATGTATGTGTTAGGTAGTTCTCTAATGAGAAATAAACAATACAGTGTTAATAAAAGCAATTTAGCTAAGGACAATACTTTTCTTTGCAGTTTTTGGCCGGGGCAGGGTTTGAACCTGCCACCTCTGGTATATGGGGCCAGCGCCCTACTCCTTTGAGCCACAGGTGCTGCTCTAGGACAACACTTTTTGAAAAAAAATTCCTGGGAATAAATTCAGTGAAATGAAAGTGTACATATCTGCTTTAAACAACCTCAGTTTTCTTTTTCACAATATTTCTTTCATGTCCACACTCTAATTCTCTTTAGAATTACACAATATAAAGTGGAAGTTATTGTACTGTTTGTTTTTTATTTTATTTTTAAACTGAAACTGTCTCTTTCAGTTTTTTATTGCATATGATTGAATTTTCTGCTTAATTGTTACCTGCATTTTAATAGGTTAATTGATGCCTAACTACATCTTTAGTTTGTCTTTAATAATTAGTATGCCATATTATTAGTTGTTCAAAATAATTTTAAACAATATGCTTTGGTTCTTGAGAAATAAATAGAAATAATTGTATTGCCATAATAATAATACTATTAAAAAGCATTCTAAAGAGGCTAAGAAGATTATGTATAGAAATTTTTATCTGTAATGAAGAGGCTTATAATAAATTTAGCTTATATTATATGCAATTATTTGTGAGGGGAAACTGAAAAATGTTACAATGTCAAGCTTCTTAGGGGAAACTCAATCTTGTTGACTTTAACTGAAATTAATGTTTTAGTAAGAACATTTGGATAAGCATGTATTTGATAATCGTTACATAGTGTCTGAACAATCTGTTTATATGCTATTCTATTTTTCCAAGAAGTTGTAGGAAAATCATTCATAAGCCTCTCAAATGTGAAGCTAGGATTCCTCAGACCCTGTTTGATTCACCGGGCTTTATTTTCTTCTCAGGAGTTGAACGCGATTTTTTCTCCTTCCAAAGCCTTGTTATTTCACTTTATTTTTGCTATGTTTTGCTTTGCTTACCTCTCAGTACTTACAGACCAGATAGTGACCCATTTTGGTAGCTTTTATTTTCTGTGCTGTGCCCAAAGACAAGGACAAAAGAACCACAAAGAAGTACAAAAATAGCAATAACAATGCAAAGTTAACAAATATTTTTGTAATAATGTCACAAAGCTGACACATTTCTTAAGTATTGGTTCCTTTTATGTAGGTTTGTATTCTGAAATGGTAGTTCAAAGCAATGATTTAAAGGCCAGAAATCTGACAAAGAAAATGCACAACAATTGCTTTTGGTCAAAAGATGAATTTCTTTTGAGTGTCCTACAAAGCAGAATCCAAGCAGGATCAACTCTCCAAGAGATTTATTAGGGATAATGACTATATAGGAAAATGAAGGAGCTGGGGAAGGGAGAGAGAGCCATCAGATATTGATGCAGTTTTGACACAGTTTAAAGGAAAAAAGGATGGAAGAAAGATTTAAAAGCAGTATCTAAGACTGTAACACAATTCTGAGAGTTAAACATTGCCTTTGGGACGACCTTGAGACAAAAATTACTCAGCATCAGAGGTTTATTCCACTATTACCTGGGAATGGGCATGCCTTACTGTCCCTGCCACATTCCGTCAGTGGCTGGATACGACTAGAGAGAAAAATGGTCTTAACCCTAAATGTGATAAATTTCATTCTGCAATTGCCGGGGCCTATGCTCAATTATGTTCCCTGAGATCAGGAAATACTTTGTGAGGTGGATAATTTGTGAGGTGGATTCTAAAGGCCACCACATATCTCATATCTCTCCACATTTATGTAAATATTTCTTTTATTGAGAATAGTTGATCTTTTTCCCACTATACCTCCAATCATTGTGTATAATTCCACCAACAGTGTCATTTTATGGAACAATTTTCTGGTCTTAAAATAAAAATTAGAAATAAGCAATGACAAGCATGATGTAGAAGTAATTTTCCAATTTGCATTATCTTTGACATTACAAACTAAGATTGTACTATATGCTGCCTTCAAGAAACCAGTTTTACCTATGAAAGCACATATAGACTGGAAGTAATGGGACAGAAAAAAAACACACAATACAAGTAGAAACTCTAAAAGAGCAAGAGTAGCTGTACTTATATCAGATAAAATGCACTACAAATCTAAGAGTGTAAAAAATAGACAAAGAAGGTCCTGAATAATGATAAAGTATCAATTCAGCAAGAAGTTATAACAATTATAAATATGCACTCAACACTAGAGCTCCCAAGTATGTAAAGCAAATGTTAATCTATCTAAAACAGTGGTTCTCCACCTTCCTAATGCCCCCTAATGCCACGATTCTTTAATACAGTTCCTCATGTTGTGGTGACTCCCAACCATAAAATTATTTTTGTTGCTACTTCATAACTGTAATTTTGCTACTGTTATGAAATATAATGTAAATATCTAATATGTAGGATGTGTTTTCATTGTTACAAAGAGGTTATGACCCACAGGTTGAGAACCACTGATCTAAAGGGAGAGGAGACACAGTAAGGCACTTCAATACCCAACTCTTGGTAATGGATGGATCTTCCATACAGAAAACCAAAAAATGGAGTTATATTACATACTAGATCTAATTGGTCCATCTGACATTTACAGAGTATTTCATTCAGCTGTTGCAGAATACATGTACTTTTCATGAAACACTGTGCAGAATAAGCCATATCTTAGGCTACAAAATAATCTGAACAAATTAAAAAATAAAGAAATTATATCAAGTATTTTTTCTGACACAATGAAATAGAAGTTTAAATCAATTATAAGAGGAACCTCAGAAGATACACGAACACATGGGAATTAAACAATATGTTCCTGAGAGGGGTGCCTTTGGCTCAGTGGGTAAGGCACCACCCCATATACTGAGGGTGGTGGGTTCAAACCTGACCCCTGACCAAACTGCAACAAAAAATCCAAAACTAAACAAAACAAAAACAATATGTTCCTGAACAACCAGTAGGTTAATGAAGAAATTAAGAAGAAAATTTAAAATCTTTTGAAACAAATTAAAATGAAAGTATCAAAACATGTCAAAAGCTATGGGTTATAGGAAAAGCAGGAGTAAGAGGGAAATTTATAGCAATGAACACCTATGTCAGAAAAGGAGAAAGACTTCAAATAAATAAATTAATGATTCACCTCATGGACCTAGAAAAGCAGGAAAAAAATAAGCTCAAAATTAGTAAAAGGAAAGAAGTAATAAATATTAAAGCTAAAATAAATGAAATTGAGACTAACAAAACAATGAAAATTTTTATGAACATAAGCAACCATTAGCTAAGAAAAAAGAGAAAAGACTCACATAAAGTCAGAAACAAAAAGTACACTTAACAACTGAGTCTTCAGAACTACTAATAATCATCAGAGACTATTAAGAAAAACTACACTTCAACAAATTGGAAAACCTTGAAGAAATGAATAAATTCTTAGATACCATCAGCAACCCAAAATTGAACCATGAAGAAAAAGAAAACCTGGGCCAGGGATTGTGGCTTATGTCTGTAATCCTAGTACTTTTGAAAGCTATGAAGGGAGGATCACTGGAGCCAGGAGTTTGAGACCAATTTGAGGAACATTGCTCCCATCTCCACAAAAAGTGGAAACACTAGTCAGGTGTGGTGGCCATGAGCCTATTCAGTATTCAGGATTTGAGGCAGGAGGATTTCTTGAGCCCAGGAGTGAGGTTGTTGTGAGCTATGATGATGCAAAACCACTGTACTTTAACACTGGCAATAGAGTGAAACTCAGTCTTAAACAAATAAATAAGCAAATGAGAGAGAGAGAAAATAGAAAACCTCAGCAAACCAGTAAGAAGCAATGGAATTAAAGACATAATACAAAATCTCCCATCAAAGAAAAGTTCAAGACCTGATGGCTTCACTGATAAATTCTACCAAACATTCGAAGAAGAGCTAATACCAATCCTATTCAAATTCTTCAAAGAAATTGAAGAGGAGGGAATATTTTCAAACACATTGTATGAGGCCAGTATTACTATGTTCTGCAATTAGATTTTCTGTTTACTAGCCTTGAGCACTGGTTATAAACACATGCATATAAGTCTTAAATTCATCATTTTTAGGCTTGATATTTTAATAATTTCTATTTTATGTATAACGTATCTACTTAGATATATACACCACTCAGTAAAAGTGAAGTATTAGTTACATCAACATTTAACACAAAAATATTTTGGATGGTTAATCATATTTAATACCTGATTCTCAGAGGAGTCAAATTGATATGTGATCTGACCAAAATTAATCAAACAAAATGCTCCTTTGTCTGAGAATCTTCCAATCATTGCTATAAAGTACCATTTCAGAAAAAAAAAAAAAAAGTTCCTAACCTCACAGGCCGATATCTGCTTGAAGGATGCCATAATGGCAAACACTAATAACATTACCACTCATTTTACTAATGCTAGTGTATTCGACCTCTGGAGTCGAGCTTTGATTCTTTTTGGTCTCTTTATCCCTAATCTCTACTCCACATCTGTTGGTTTGTTGAATTTGTCAAATGATGAATGGAACAAAGTTCAGAAAATACACCCTGGGAGATTTTTGCAGGTAAAGCAAATGTTTTGAAATGCATCTAAAATGCATTTAAAAATACACATAAAGAGAATTCAGATGAGTTTGAGAAGTATAACTAATTAAAGTGAGAGAAAATATGAATTATTAAAAATATTAAGTTAATGCTCCTAAACAATGAGTCAGCTTTTTCTCAAAAAAAAAAAAAATAAATAATAATAAGAGGACTGGATCTCAATTCACCTACATTTAAAAAGAATATTGAGCGATGGAGAAGAAATATTTCTCATAGGTTTTTTTCTCTAACTTCAATAAACAAACATTTTCCCTCAACTTAAAAAAAAATAACCTTGGGATAAACAACATTGTGAGTGAGTGGATCAAAGAATATAGTCATATAGCTACTGTGGTGGCAAGGGCCTAAGCTTTTCAAGGCCTTGAGGATGAGACTGAAGAGTTTTAAATTGGATTCAAAATTGTATTGTACTCTTTGGTATAGGGATGGAAACCATCAACTTAAAAAGTATTTTTTGCCTTTTTCTTTTTTTCTGTTCTTTCACCTTAGCACCCTCTGAGATTGTTTTCAGAAATATCAAAATATCTGGAATCATTCATCTGATTTCATGCTTTCTGAGCTACTACATAATGGAAAAAATCAATGGTGATGCCTTCTTCTTGTAACTATGCTTTGCACTTTTTCAGCATTTTATTTTTCCTCTTTTAGTCATCAGGGACCTTCCAGACCTTGGAAATTTGGTATTCCAACTGCTACTCATTTGGTTGCAAATACTTACAATTTAATCCATTTTCTATTTTTAACTTTTTGATTTTTGAATTTATGTATTAATTTGGATCTAAAAAGCTTTTCGTAATTTTGTATGTTATCCATATTGAATAAACTAATAAAAGTGAATGCTTCTGAGACGTGGAGTTTTGAGTTAGTATGTGCTAAATACATATGACGCAAGAGAAACGCTATTTTATAAATTTAGTTTATAAATCGCAAGTTTTGATGATTAAGAGAAGTTGAATATATGTTTTGTCATCAACATTCTATAGCATAGATTGCTCTTTTTATTATTTTTATCACCATTTAGAAAATAGTATTGCTAATTGATTTAAAGAATTAACTGGGGTAACTTATTTCATGCTTTTCAAATTACAGGTAACCAGAACCCTCATAAGCTCCCAACAATATCTATGCAAAAATGTATCAGTTAAGTTGGATTTATTGTTCTTTACCACAACTATAGTCTATGAAAAGTACTCATAGCCAACCAAATTTTAATTAATTATTCAAAGGTTATTTTGTGAGTTACTGATAGACTTACTCCACTAAAATGAAACACATAGTATTATAATTTTCTCAATTTTCATCTAATGAAATCAAAGTGGAAATATAACAGTGTTAGCAAAATCTTCTTCCTAGAGACCTCTGATGCCAATTAGTCTTCTCTTTTCTAAAGTTATATGCAGCTGTGACTTCATCACAATCCAAATTGATTGATTTCAGAAAGAGTATTGTATAAAATAACAGAGTACCCATTTCTTTCCATGGCTTTGATTTCTCACTGAAAACTACCTTCTTTGTCTCCAAAGTGTTTCTCAAAACTATCGAGACCTCATCCTTGCTGATTTTTCCTTTGTTCACTTTTCTTCAACTTTTGTTTGGATTACAATAGCCTTAGGGTCTCTCTTGCCTATCCTAACTTTTTTGAATCTACTACAACTCAAATATCACTCAGTAATATTGATCTTGTCATTTTCCTCTCTGAAAATATAAAATAGCTTATTAAAGTCAGTAAGAAAACTTCAAATTTTTCTTATGGGAAAATATGCATTCCACAATACATTATACTTCGTTTCAACCATTACTACTCTCAGAAAAAAAAGTCCAATTTTTTAGTTATACAAGGAGTTTACTATTCTTAACTTGACATGCTTTTCTCTTCCGTTTCCTTATCAACGGCATTTCTTCTATTTCATCAGCTGATGACATTATCTACTGAATACACAACCTAAATAAGATGTTAATAAAGACACCCCAAATCATTTTGAAATGAATGGCTTATGGCTGCTTCAATTCTTCATATATACATTAAACAAGTCTTAATTATATTTTACTCATACTATTTGATTATTATACAATATAATAATGTTTCACTACTAAATTGTGAACTACTAGTGTGAAGATAAATTTAGATATTGTGTCTTCTCACTCATATGTGGGAGCTAAAAAAGTGGATCTTATGGAGGTAGTGAGTAGAATGATGGTCATCAGAAACTAGGAAGGGTGAAGGAGGGGGAAAAAGAGGTTGCCTAATGGGTAAAATATATAGTCAGATAGAAAGAACAAGTGCTAACATTTGAAAGTTACAACAGGATGATTGACTGTAGTTATCAACAATTTATTGTGTATTTTGAAATATCTCAAAGAAAAGATTTGGAATGATCTCACACACACAAATCTTTGTGGTGATAGGTATCCCAATTACCCTTATTTAAACACTACATAGTGTATGCAGGTATCAAATTATCACATGAACCTTTTAGATGTGTATCAATATTATGTATTAATATAGCAAATAAACTGTATAAAAAGAAACACATAGGAAACATGTGAAATTGTTAATAATTGTTCTGAGTGAAGGGGTTATAGATAATCTTTTTTTCTTTGTACTTTTCCAGAGTTTCCAAATTTTCCAAGATAGAACTATATTTTCCTATAGTAATTAGAACATTTTAAAGTAATAATTAAAATCCATGTGAAAAATAAAAGCTTATGTGTCAGAAATCCAAAAAATCCTCAGAAACCAAAAAAATCCTCAATGAATACTATAAGAAACTGTACTCTCAGAAATATGAAAATCTGAAGGAAATTGAGCAATACTTGGAAGCACTCCACCTACCAAGACTTAGCCAAAACCAAGTGGAAATGTTAAACAGGCCTATATCAAGTTCTGAAATAGCATCAACAATACAAAATCTCCCTAAAAAGAAAAGCCCGGGACCAGATGGCTTCACGTCAGAATTCTACCAAACCTTTAAAGAGGAACTAGTACCTATATTACTAAAC
>CAUYRH010015545.1:0-11037 GCA_963574655.1 Perodicticus potto | reverse complement strand
ACAATTTCTTTTGCTATGTAGAAGATTTTTAGGTTGAGTCCCATTTTTCTATTTTTGTTTTTGCTGCTTTACTTTTTGGTATTTAGTCATAAATTCTTTGCCTGGGCCAATGTCTAGAATACTTTTTCCTAGTTTTCTATTCGAATTTTTATCGTTTTATGCATTACATTTAAGTCTTTAATCAATCTTTAGTTAACTTTTGGATATATGGGTAGATATAGTTCTAGTTTCATTTTTCTGCATATGACAATCCTATTTTCCCAACATAATTCATGAATAGGGTGTCCTTTTTACAGTGTATGTTTTCGTCAACTTTGTCAAAGATCAGGTGGTTGTTAGTATGGGGCTTTATATGAAGGGTTAGGAGAAAACTTCTAAATACGGATCAAAATTGTTATCACAAAGTAATGAGAAAGTCTCTTGAATGTTATCGCAATCAGGTTGACGAAAATATCTCTGATTGTATCTGAAGCCCGTACACTGTACCCCATGACTGAATTATTGTACACAGATATGATTCAATAAAAAAAAAAGAAGGAAAAAAAAAAAGAAAAATGAATTGTAAAATCCATTTAAAAAATTCTGTTCCATTGATCTTTTAGTCTGTTTTATATCATTACCATACCATTTTTGTTATTATAGTCTTATAGAATAATTTAAAGTTAGGCAATGTGATGTACCTAGTTTGGTTTTGGGGGCTTTTTGCTCTTTTTCTTTTCTTTTCTTTTCTTTTTTTTTTTTTGTTTAAGATTCCTTTGGTTATTCAGACATTTTTTTTGTTCCATATGAATTATAAAATAGCTTTTTCTGGTATTTTAACAAATGATGTTATTGTTTTGAAGGGAATTGCATTCACTTTATAGACTGCTTTGGGAGGCATGGTTATTTTAGCCATATTGATTTTTCCAATCCATGAGCATAGAAAGTTTTCACATTTGTTTGTGAAAATAAACAATTTTATCAGTTTTATAGATATAATTCACCTCTTAGGTTAAAGATATTCTTAATTGGTTTGGGTATTTTTGTTTCTTGGTTTATTTTTAAGCTATCAAAAATGGTATTGAGTTTTCGATTTGCTTCTTTGATTGTTATTGATGTATAGATGTGCTGCTGGGTTTGAATGTTGTTTTTGTGTCCCAAAACTTTACTGAATTCACTTTCTAGAGTTCTTTTGGTGGAGTCTTTAGGGTTTTCTCAGTGTCAGATCTTATCATCAACAAACAGAAATAATTTAACTTCTTCTTTTCAAATACAGATGCCTTTTACTGCTTTCTCTTGATTTCTCTGGCTAAGACATCCAGACTTCCTTGACTGCTTTATTGACTAAGAGTTATGATAGAGGGCAGCCTGGTCTTTTTCCAGGTCTTAGGGGGAATGCTTCCAAGTTTTATATTTGAGTTCAGCTATTCTTTTTTGATAGTATGAAATTTGGCTGGAAAAAGTAGATGAGAGAATAGATGAGATGAAAATGTAATGTTTTTCAGTTTTTTTGAAAAATAAGTGGCATTATTTGAAGTTATGTATCAGTCTGTTTCACACTATGATAAAGTAATGTGTATTAGCCTCACTAATATAAAATATTAATTATGTTGCAAACTAAAACTGGAGAATATACAAGCCAGGTTTAAATACTCAAGGACATCGAGTATAGGTCTATGATTCTTGAAGAAGAGAAATGCGTGGGGTCCGCTTCACACTCCAGATTTCTGTCTAGAGACAATTTCCAATCCACATGACAGGAAAATACAGACAAATTAGAAAGCAGCAGTATTACATCAGAGAGGAAACAGAGATACATGTTCAGGATTGATGAGGACTGGGTTTTGTAGAAAGTGAAACTGAAAACAAGGAAAGAACTCAAGAAGTCTGAATGGGAATCTCAAGTCTTTCCCTGAATCAATACTAAGCAGCATATGCACAGGCCTATGGATTTTAATGGAAAAATCTCTACTGACAGCCTGTGAGCTGAGCGGAGATGGCAGACGACAGATACATTTGGGAGATTTAGAAGTCTAATCAATCAGAGTGGAACACATTAGGCATTTAACTGAGATCTTTAAAAAGTCATACCATAGAAATAACTTATCTTAGCTCTTGAACAGTGGTTCTCAAACAGGGACAATTATGTCCACTAGAGACATTTGGAATTACCTAGAAACACTTTGTTCTTTTTCTCAAGAGTTTCCTGTGATGAGACCTCTCTAGAATACATGGCAGTGGAATTTCAATTCATTCAGAGCAACCATATTATCTGTCTACAGTGGGGAAGTGAAGGAGGAACGCACATTTCTCGATGTCTTACTGGCTGCCAGGGTACTAAATGTCTTCTATACATTAACTCACTTAGCCATAGGTCACAGAAGGCACTTTTACAAGAAACGAACAAGCTTTTGGCTGCTCTGTGTAATATATTACATCTTTTCATTTACTTAATTGAAATTATCATATTTTGTAAATAAATGAGGGTTATCATGAAATTAAATCTTATGTTGTAACTAATTCATTTTGAAATAATTCACAGTCGTTGGGTTTTACACTAATTGCTTTATGAGATTAATGAATTTACATAGTTATTTGAGTCTCATTACTTGGCAGAGTATAGAAAAATGAAGCTAATAAACTTGTACAAGAACTTCACTTGGCATAAAGCAAGTGGAAAATAAAACTTTCTGCTTTAAAATGATGGAAGTTTTGCTTGGGTAAAAAGAGCTGATAGTAAAATCCATTTCTCTTGTCTCAACACTCTGAGGAAGATACAAATTAGACTGTACTAAAATCATATATAGAAGTATTTACTTATGTAATGTAAATTATCAATAGTAATTGAGACAGAATATTGTAGATCCAGGATAGCAAGTTCCAGACATAGGAAACAAGTACTTAGAATGTTAAGGAGGAAGGAACACCGGATTACCTGAGAGCAAGAATAAAGACCACTGTGTGGAAAGCATAATGAAACAGGAAAAATACTGATTTTGTTGTTGTTGTTGTTGTTGTTTTCTAAAGGTAACGAGTGGACAAATTGGTTCTTTTAGGACACACTAAATAATTTTTTCAATTGATTTTCTTTAATTATTATGAATATTTAATAGTTGTATATTTTTATAGGGTGTGTGTGGTGTTTTTATACAATGTAAATTAATCAAATCAGGATAATTGGGTACTTCATGACTTCAGGCACTTAATCCCTTCTTTGTGTTAGGAACATTTCAATTCAACTCTTTTAGTTATTGTAAATCATACCCCAACCGATTGTTGATTACAGTTACTTTGTTGTGCTATCATGCTGAATAATTTGGATGCTGTCTTAATTAATATATCCAACCAATGAGGGTTTTCAACAAGATAGTAATATATGTATTTCGATTTATGATTGGAATAGAAATAGCTAGCTACTTTTTAGACAATGAACTGAAGAAGGACCAGAGTGGACATAAGAAAATAACATGGGTGGTTATAATATTTCAAAATGTTGAAAGTTTCAACATTATACTCTCCCTTAGGTGATAGTGATAAGGGAGGAATAGCAGAATTCAGAATATAATTAGGTGGTGGTACTACTGATGGTTGATTTATTTCCAGTGTATGAAAAAGAAAGAATTTAGGGCATTTTTTATTTAAAAGTTAGTAGAGGAATGGTGGCACCATCAGCTAGGACCAGGAAATAGGAAGAGCAGATATAGAGAGTTGCAAGGAGAGAAGTGTTTAAAGGAATCAAGACTTTGTGTTTTTAGATTTGTAAAACTTGGGTCCCCACTTGGAAGTCTAAATGTAGGTACTGTGTAGGCAGTGAGGATCAAGATCAGAGCTATTGATTGAAAGAGGAAATTATTCATGATGCACAGCATAAGTGAATTATTGCCTATGTATAAATATGTGAAATTGTTAAGCAGAGAAAAGGGCTTACAAAAAGTAGAGGGAGAGCCAGAAGCTATCAGAATGCAGGAAGGGAATCACAGTATCAGATCTTTGTGGTTAGAAATTTCCCTGTTGTAGCAAGAGCAGTAAGGAACTACCAGTGACCTTAACTGACTTGAGGCCTATTACTACCTAATTAGTATAATGTTTTTGACCCAGGAGTTTATTTCCTGAAGGATTCTGGGAAGATGCATGCATAGAAATGAAAGTGTTATATAACCTCAGCATGTGTTGTAACCTGTTAGGTAACTCCAACCCGTCAATCGTCCAAAGGTGGGAAACAGCAACCAATCCCATCCAGGAGAAAGGCAGGACAAACTTGTGAACATGTAAAAGATACACAGATGGGGTCTTTCTCCATCTGCAGAAAATGACCCCTTTTCTCCCTCTCAGAGGTGTTTGGCAATAAATGCAACGTGTATGAGATTGCCTTGTGTTTGCAATCACAGGTGGCCTTGGTACCAGTACTCTGTCCTGATAATGGAAACTGAGGACCCGGAAACATGGAGACAGACCTAACAAAATGATTAAGGGAACAAAATCTTTGAGAGATGATTTATCCAGCCTTCCACTATTATCTTGTGTGTGTGTGTGTGTGTGTGTGTGTGAGTGTGAAAAAGATCTAAATGTATCATTTTAATAATGGAATCTACTGTTGGGAGCCGACCTCCTGGGAGGCAAGGTCCCCTAGTTTTGAGAAACCGCATCTGAGTCAAGGACCAAATGCAACCTGGCCCCAGCTGTTTGCTGTTATGGCTGGTTCCTGAACCAGATTAGAATGGAAATGTGCCCTTTTGGTCATCTCAGACTGCTGAGAATGCTATTCTGCTCTTAGGCTGTTTTTAATCAAGTTATGCAATTATGACAAAATCATGCTTTCAAGCTACTATATATAAAAGCTGTGCAATAAAGCTGAGGTTGCCTTTTCCTATTGAGGAAAAGTCCTCCTGATCCCGCTATTTTCTGTGTCTCTTTTTTCTATCCCACGTGCTCTACTCCTGGGTTTTCCTAAGAACTTGGCTAGGCTGGTTCCTGGCAATCTGTTGGCTCTGAACCTGTATCTCAGTGGCTAGGTTACCAGCCACCTACACCAGAGCTGGTGGGTTCGAATCCAGTCCAGGTTTGCCAAACAGCAATGACAACTATAACCAAAATATAACTGGGCATTGTGGTGGGTGCCTGTAGTCCCAGCTATTTGGGAGGCTGAGGCAAGAGAATTGCTTAAGCTCAAGAGTTTGAGGTTGCTGTGAGTTGTGATGCCACAGCACTCTACTGAGGATGACATAGTGAGACTCTCTCAAAAAAAAGAAAAATAAATACAAAATACAAAAAATAAATACAAAATACAAAATAATAGAATCTATTGATAGAACACCTTAAATAAAACCACCACAGAGAATTGTACATCATTGACATTGTCTGTACTTTTAATTATATTTTTAAGGAAAATGAAAAGCCATTGATCATTTATGAAACTTGTATAATATCTTCTTTATGTAACAACCTGGAATGAGTTCATTTGATTAATATATTTTAATGAGCTATAACATTTCACTTGTTTTTGTGGTATACTTCGTTAAACGTGAATTTAAATATTTGACATTTTACCAAGACAGTTGAATTAAATGTTTGGATTGAATATAGCTGCAATATCTGTGTTAGCACTGTTAGATTATTAAATTTGAAAAACATGAAAAATATAAGACTGACCACTTTATAAATTGCATACAGTAGAGTCACTAAATGTTAAAGACATTTAACATTTAGTGTTTTCATTATTTTATTGTAGGTTATGTAATTTGTAACATGAGTATTAAGTCATTTTAAAATTCATCTTTATTTTAATAATTTAAGCTTCATCATGGTAAGAAATAACATTTATAATTTTTGCCTTCTTTAATTATTAGTTATTATTTTTAAAGTTATATTAATCTAAATCTCCTCTGTTGAAAATAAGTCAGTAAATAGAAATAAGTACTGTTTCTTTGACACTGTTATTAATACTAGTTTGTCTGCCACAGTTATTAACACTAGTCTTTCTATTGTAACATTTAGTTTCCTTTTATGCCATAGGCATGTTATAGTAAAAATAGTGAAAAAGAAATTAGAGTTACTCTTGAAAGGCTATTAATTGTATATTATACATGTAATATATTAATTGTATATTGTACATGTATATTGTACATGTAATTGTATATGCTTTTTCCTTTCACTCTTCTATTCTCTTTGCTTACCATAAACAACTGTTTTGTATTGTTTGCCTAAGTATTTAAATTACTTTTTCCTTAAAAAGGCTCATTGAGTAGGGCACTGGCCCGATATACCGAAGGCGGCAGGTTCAAACCCGGCCTCGGCTGAACTGCCAGAACAGAAAAATAGCCGAGCATTGTGGTGGGCACCTGTAGTCCCAGCTACTTGGGAGGCTGAGGCAAGAGAATCGCTTAAGTCCAGGAGTTGGAGGTTGCTGTGAGCTGTGACACCACAGCACTCTACCAAGGGTGATAAAGTGAGACGTTGTCTCTACAAAAAAAAAAAAAAAAAAAGAAAATAGAAAAATGAAAAAAATTAATTTATTATACTTAAGCCAAGTTGTTTATACAGTGTTTCCAGTATAAGTGCATGGTGGTAAATTCACAAACTTAATTGTCAGACCTGTTAATATGAGTCTAATTTTGAGCCTAATTAATTATGGACATGAAGAAACTATAAACTGAAAATGTATGTGTTCTTAGAAGTATCATTGCATAGTAAATTGTCTGAAACTACAATTTCCAAAGGTTATCCTTTTATTTTAGCATCTGTTATTAAAAATGTTTGATTGATAAATTGATACACCCAAGATGAAATTTGTCGACATGTTTAATGGCTAACTTATAAAAATATCTTTAGTGTTGTTTTTACTTCCAAATTAATCTAACCACAAATAAAGAGCTGATGAAAGTATTTTTTACTCTCTCAGTACAATGTAGCATTTCTATAGAAAAAGGAATAAGAAATTTCAAGGTTGACCTTTTCTATTGTCACGTCACATTCAGATATTTCATTCAGCAATGCAACTATTTTACCATATCAACAGGTGTCCTACAGTAAACACATACCCAACTCTGTTTAATAAAGGGACTATTTGTAATGTTTCAATCAGGGTATAGGGAAACCACCTAAAGATTAACATATTCACAACAGGAAGATCTTCGCACCCTTACCCATGAAGAGGCAAATAAAGAACAGTAAACAAAATCCATAAAGGTGTGAAGACCAGGCAGCTTAGGAAGAGTTGTGACGTTCTGGGCAGGAATACGACCTGCACATACAGAACCAATAACAAAGAGCTTATGGAATAAACACTTCAACTGTACTCACCTCTCATCGTCAGACTCTCCAGTTGGTATTCTCCAATTCACTGATCCAAATGGGGGTTGAAGGGAAAGTGAGATGTTGATTGCTGGACAGAATCTTACGATGCAATGAAGAGGAAAGAGTGTGTTGAAAGTGTATATAGGTGATATTCAGTAAGCCATCTGTATTTGGTTTCTGATGTAACAAATTACATGTACCTCAAATTCAGTGCCTTAAAACAATACATTTACTGCCAGTTCTAAAGGTCAGAAGTCTGAAATGGCTTTCACTTTGCTAAAATTGAAATTGGTGAAACGTAGTGGGGTCTCACTACGTTTCCCATTTTGGCCCCAAACTCCTAGACTTGAGCAACCCTTCCAGCTCATCCTCCCAAAGTGCTAAGATTATGGGTGTTTGCCATTGTGCCTGGTTTGCCATACTTTCTTTACCTATCCATACATGAGAATTTTTCCATAGCATTTGGCACAAATAATGTGCTTCATGTTTCAAGCAGGGTATAGGGAAACACCTAAAGAATAAATATGTTCACAACAGGAAGATCTTTGCACCTTTACCCATGAAGAGGCAAATAAAGAATAGTAAACAAAATCCATAAAGGTATGAAGACCAGGCAACTTAGGAAGAAGTGAAATTCTGGGCAGGAATACAGCCTGCACATACAGAACCGAAATATGAAATATGATTATTATTCTCCCTGCTAATATATAATAGTTTACTAACATTTGCATATGTTAGCTGTTTTAATTTAATTTATATTTTTTGTTTTAGACTATTACTAGTACTAAGCAAGTATGTGGTATGAACAATGTCTGCTGAAGGTAAAAGGGATTAATTTTCTTACTGACAAGACCTGAACACTGCAACTTCATTGTAAAAACTATTAGCATTTGGCTTCTTGAGTGGTCAAACATCTCATTTAAGAAATTAATGTATATAATTTGTGTGACTGTTTGTGTGTGTGTATTCGTTTTTTCCTGCGGAGAAAAATTTAAAATAACATTCCTACCAACCCAGAACATCTTTCCATAAACATAGGAAAGAAAGAAACCAGTATTATCTTTGAGCAAGCCCTAAATCAGACTATTATGTACATTATAGATAATCTGCTAATGAGATTGCAATGACACAATAAAACCTTACTCCTTTATGTAGCCAGAAGATGCCATTTATTACATCTGTGTTCTCAAGATAAATAATAACTGTCCTTAAATGAGAGAACTTGACAGCAACATTTGCTATACAAAGTTCATCTGAAATTCCACCTGGCAATTAGGATGACCATCTGTGTTAGTTAATTACCTTTATCGAAAAGAAAATAAAACATGTCCCATGTTTATGACAAACAGATAGTTACAATGTCACAGTGCTATTTTTCTTAATGTTTGCATTTTGTTTTGTTTATAAAAAGTATTACCTAAATATCATAGAAATACAGAAATTATGTGTCATTATAAGTGATCTCAAGGATGCACTCCAGGAGAATAAAAGGAGAAAAGATCTCTTCAGGGACTATGGAAAATTAATTGATTTTATAATTTGCTGTTACATTTTCAATATTAATGTTATTGACTTAACTCTTTTTAAAATAGCTTGCTAACCAGAAATGTATTCCAAGTTATATTTTACATACAGTGAGTTCCAGGTAGGCATTACCACTGCTCATACCAATATTTGCCATTACTTTTCTTCTAGAAACACAGGAAAATTACATCCTTCCTCTCTCTTTACAATAGGCACGGTCATGTCACTTGTTTCTGCCAATATTCTCTGAACACAGCATAGGTGGTTAGTTATTGATCTAATAATAAAGGGTTTGCTTCCCTTGCTTTATCAATAACTGAAGTTCAGATGATGGGTGCCTCTCTGAGATTTCAGGGGGGCAGAAAAAGACTATTTTAAGGACTGCAAATATCATACCCCCAGCAGACACATAATGGTTATAGAATACGAGCAAAAAAAAAAAAATGACTCTTTGATGTTTTAAGCCATTAATATATTAAGATAATTCATTGATGTAATCTACCGTTGTGACTGATACGGGATCATTCAAGTTTATTTGCACATAATACCACTTATCAAAAGTGTTCAGACTTTTGCCAGTCACTCCAACTGCATAGTAATTTCCGTCATTCCACTTAGCAGCAGGACCTCATAAGCTGATAATGTAGCAAAATGTATCTGTATTTTACATAGGCTACATCTCTGTGTGTGTAATTTTCTCCCTCATTCTTTCTTAGTGCTGGGCTAGCTCTGTAACTTTAGAAGAGGACACATGTATATTTATGTGTACACACACACTCACAGGCATAAATACGTGTATATAAATATGATGGAGATGTCGTAACACTCCTGACAGAGTATTGAGGCAAGAAACAAAGAGAGTTTAGATTCTCAGAATGTTGTTTTTTCTTTAATAAGAGGATAACTCAAGCCATCTCTGATCCCCAGGAAGCCACTCACTTCACTAATGCTACAAAACACGACGGGTAGTGCTCTAGCATTGTTGAGAAGCTCATCGTAGTCTTTCACTTTTTTAGTCATTTTTTGACAATAAGGATTCCACTATGAAACTGGACTTGGAATAGTATCCTAAAATTATAAGAAAGATGAATGTATTTACTGTAAAGGGCCACAAGGCCCAAATGGCAATAGGGTGTCATTATAACCTATATATTGACCAATGTAGCCAAAACAATGAAAAACTGTTGAACAAAAGTTCAGCACTGGCTTACGAAAAAAAAAAAAAAAGAAAGAAAGAAAGGAAATCCTGCCATTTTAAATAAGTGGGAAGGAGCTGGAGAACATATGTTAAGTGAAATAAGCCAAACACGGAAAGACAAATCTCACCATGATCTCACTCATGCGTGGGAGCTGAATATTACAAACAATTGGTCTTGTGGAACCAGAGAGTGTAATGAGAGTTACCAGGGCTGGGAAGGGTATAGGGAGGTGGGGATAAAGTGGAGATGGTGAATGTGTACCAAAATACACAGTAGTTAGTTCGATAGAATGAACAATATTTGATAGCACAACAAAGTTCCTATAATCAATGATAAGTTAGGGTATATTTTAAAATAACTAAAAGAGTGGAATTGAAATACTCCTAACACAAAGAAATGTTCAATGTCTGAAGTGATGAATATTCTATTTACTCTGCTCTCGTTAATTCACTTTGTGTGACTGTTGAGAAACACCGTATTACACATAGTAATAGCCGTAAGTCAGCAGTGCTTTAAAAATCCCAATTCTTTGGCCAGTTTTCAGTACTGAACCTGTTCTCTTACCCACATCTCATTTTCTGAAAGGGAGGTCTTAAATCCATAATTAAAGAGTGAAATTGAACCATATACCATAAGTATTCATTTTGGTAAAATGATATGTGGATATTTACCTGAGTATTAGGTAAGTGTCTGTGGGGTCACCAGAAGAGGTGTTCTTGGCAAAAGAAATGAGGGGGCTTGACACAGAGTCTGTGTCAGGGGACCTAGGAACTTGGGGAGGAGCCCTCCGAATAAACCTTGGGTCCCTGTAGGTTTGCAGGAAAAAGTAGACCAAAGCTGCTTGCCCACATTTGCACGGATTAGGGAGGCCATGGAGAAGGTCAGATAGGATGTCGCCATCTTTATTTTTGCCAGAACCGCAGGCCTTGACCTCAACCTCTGCCTCCAGCATCAAGGGACCTTTGGCATCTAGAGAACATTACCATCATTATTATTGTCACACCTCACACATGCATTTTCTCTTGGGGTTTCTGATCTCCTG